>JAVIWB010000462.1:0-157471 GCA_031893035.1 Dermolepida albohirtum | reverse complement strand
CTTACTCTCTTACATATGTTTTGCTAATCTTACCCAATACCAATATGTTAGCTCAAAAAGGTTAAAATAAATTTATCTTATTATATTTAAATTTATTTTTTTGTTGTTGCATTAATATACATATTTCACTACATAATTTACGATTCATAATCGAGAAAAGTCGATAAAGTGTCACTACTTTGCCGACGAATTAATCTTTTGCATTTAACTTGTCAGTGATTCTTTGTAAAGGATTATACATTTAGATACTTAGTGTTTAGTTGTTCAATATTATTGAACTAATATGAATATTTTAAATTTTTTTCCAAGGAAGTTAGGTTTCATTTGACAAAATACTAAAAATATATAAAATTCCACATTCCTTCACAGATAATTATTTCATCCGCCAAAAATAAGTGTTAGGATTGATTTAGGTCAACGATGTTAACACGATTTTCTTCAGTAGCGTACTTACATAAAGATATTGTAAAATAATTGTCAATTTTATCAGGTGGATAATGATGATTTGTGCATGTTGTTGTTTGAAACCGGTGGCCATATCGATTGTTACGAATTAAAGCAAATAATATCTATATATTTACAAGAGAATAATAGTTTATTTCCAAAAAAAAGAAAGAAATATACAAACTTATCTATACAGTATAAATCAAAATACAATTTCCCTTATTTTTCCCTTCTTTCCCCTTTGGAAATCACAGGGCGCATATCAACTTCAAGCAAAGTTGTTCTTCCTACATCCTGAGACTAACAATCAAATTAACGGAAAAAGAAAATGCCTAAAAGCTAACCTAGCCTAAAATTCTGTAAGTGTATATATATATATATATATATATATATATATATATATATATATACAGGGTGGGGCAGAATAACGAGCGATTTTGAAAAGCCCGAGATTCACGCCGTGTCATTCGGAGGTGGTAGGGACGCTATCGGCCATGTTTCCTTGATATTAGCATTTAATAACAATGGAGCGTTGGACCCCTCAACAGCGTGCGTACGCTGTTAAGGCGTTTTATGAAAATGATAATTCTTACATACGCGCGCGTCGTGCCTTTCGAAATCATTTTAACATTAATCTCAATCAACCAGTGCCGTCTGCCTATGCCATTAAAAAATGGGTTAGGAACTTTGAGGAAAGGTGTGTACGCCCGAGAATATCGACCGTGTAAGAACTGCTATTGAGCGAAGCCCGCGTCGTTCAGCTCGCCGGCATAGCACTACACTTGGGATTTCAAACCGAACCGTCAGACGAATACTACACAAGGATCTCCACCTTCATCCATACAAAATCAGATTTAATTAATCAACATGAGGATATTGTAAACAACTTATGGATGAGTGACGAAGCCCATTTCCATTTGTCCGGTTACGTCAATAAGCAGAACTTTAGATACTGGAGTGACGTAAATCCTAGACAAATGCATCAAGAACCCCTTCGCTCCACAAAAGTTACTGTGTGGTGCGCTATGTCTTCATCGGGGATCATAGGGCCTTACTTTTTTGAAAATGCACGTGACAATGCTGTGACAGTAACCTCACAAAGATACGCCGACATGTTGGAAAACTTTTTTGAACCACAGCTTGCACGCTACGAAGTTAACGACGAAACATTTTTTCAACAAGACGGAGCAACGTCCCATACAGCCAGAGTATGCATGAATATTGTTAACAGATTATTTCCAAATCATGTGATTTCTCGAAATGGGGACATCACCTAGCCTTCCCGTTCACCGGACCTCACACCGTGCGACTTTTTCTTGTGGGGGTACTTAAAAAGTAAAGTGTTTCAAGATAACCCACTACAAACAATTCAAGCCCTGAAAGAACGGATCCGCCAGGAAGTGGAAAACATTCCCCTAGCAATGCTGTAAAATGTAATGAATAGTTTCAAAACACGATTGGAAGAATGTGTACGCCTGAACGGATGTCATCTTTCCGGAGTTATTTTTAAAAAATAAAATAATTAATGCTTTTTATGTTCTTTGAGAAAATAATGAATTTATTCCTAAATATTGTTTTTCTTGTGTTTTACAGCCTTTTTAAAATCGCTCGTTATTCTGCCTCACCCGTTATATATATTAGAGAGAGAGAGAAAATGATCAAATGATCGGGTAAGTTGTAGAGAAGATTACACACAGCTACCTGAACAACTTCTGCTTCAAGAGGACTTTAAAACTTGCCACAGAGAAGAGCTTAAATTCACTAAGTACAGCATTATAAACTTTGGCAATCTGGTGAGAAAATGAACGCTCATACAATGCCGTTTGATGCACAGGCGGTGTTTGTGTGCACCTGAATCTCAAATTTGAAGTGCGATATTCTAAACGTAATTTTATTGTATAAGTATGCAGGCTGCCTACTCACCACGATCCTATGAAACAGAGTGGCCATTTGCAAAGTTCGTCTGCCCTCCATATTCAACCATCCGGCCACATTCAATTTATGTGTAATGCGGTCAAATTTCTTTATACCGAAAATTAGTCTCAGACATGAATTCTGGACTCTCTGAATGCACGCAAAATTCAACTCGTTCAGGAATTGAAAGCAGGCAACCTTTCGAATCATTACGGTTTCAGTCTTTGGACTCTTGAACAGCTTGAAAAAGATCTGTTTCCGACCAAAATTTTGTTTGGGGATGAGATACATTTGTGGCTTAATGACTACTAATAAGCACAATTGTCGTATTTGGAGTGAAGTGCAATCCGAAGGCGTATAAGAGCTCCGAATGACATCCAGACAAAGCAACGTGGTGTGGTTTATGGACAAGTGGAATCATCGGTTCATACTTAATAAAGACAGCCGCAACGTAACTGAATAGTGTCCGTTATCGCGCCATAATAATGGAATTATTTGCTGCCTGAAATTGAAGTCCGTGATCTCGACGACATTTGGTTCCAACAAGACGGCGCCACTTGCCACACATCCCGTGAAGGCATGGCTTTATTATGAGAACAATTTGGTGAAAATTTAATTTCACGCAATCCACCTGTGCAATGAGTGCCTAGATCATGTGAGGCCACGTACAGTCCAAAGACTACATAGATAAGCCAGCTACGATCGATTAATTGGAAGCCAACATTACTCGCGTTATTCGCCAAATACCACTTGAAATGCCCAAATGCGTCATCGAAAATTGGAATTGCAGAACGGATCACGTTAGGCGCAGTTACGGCCAACATTTGAAGAAAATAATTATTAAAAAATAAATGTCAAGAGTCTATTGTATGATGATAGAATTGAAGTTTAAATTTTTTAAATTTTTGAACCCCTTATAAGAAACCGCTGTAAGACTATTTTTTAAAATAATGGAGACTGGCCAATAGGTATTTTGTAACAATATTTCTATTATTTTTATTAACCAGAGTTTCTTATTATACAGACGATAAAAATTAACACTTGAAAATTACTTCACGCGAGTATAGTTGTCTTCTTTTAAGCATTAATTTAATGACATAAACATCTATCTGGTCCAGTAGCCCATAAAGTAAGTGTGCCATTTCACGATTGGCTTCGATATAAAATTAATAAGTGAAGGTACGGGATAGTATTATACCGTATTATAAAGCGTATTTTAAGAAGCGCCGGATATAACAAAAGAGTACCACGTGAACGCCTTTCATTAGCCATGTTAATATTTACATGTTGTTACACATAGAGGTGAATCAACGTCAGTTTGGGAATATATGGTGGTGATGAGGATGGTTTGTTTAGGATTTATTGAACAGAGACGTACAAAATATTGTTAAGAGATGAATACCTTTTTTCACCACGATCAATGTCCAAATAATACAGCTAAGATTTACAAGAATAGTTATCTTACATTTGACCCTCGCTGCCTCAATCATAAATTTAAATTTGGTTAAATACATTGGGAAACATCCATTGTCGAAAGTCTAACAGCTATAAGAGAAATTAACAGAAAATGGGTTTACCCATAATTAGACCTTTACCAAAAAAAAAAAATATATTATGGAAGAATAATATCTATTCTTTTTCATTTTTTCGTTCACACCTCAAAATTTCAGAAAAAAATATTTAAAAGAACTGATTTGTCACCATCATATTGTGAACCTGGTGAACTTGGAATATAACGCAATAAAGAGAAACATACCGTTTTCAGTATTACTTTATATAAATTTAATATAATCTTAATAAACGTAAGTAATAGAATAATTTAACTTGATAATGAGAATGACGGCGATGGTGTCGTCGATGACGGTGGATGTGATGTCTCCGATGACTGGGGTGGTGGCGGCGGCGGCGTATTACCCTTCGGAGTAGTCCTGACAAAGAAAATAACAGTTTGAACAAAATAATTGAAATTATAATCACACAAATTTCATGAAAAAATGTAGAACACTTAACATTTAATGACAAAAAAATATTTAAGTATTTTTATGTAAACAATAGACTCTTAAAATAATTCTACTTTAATAAATTCAGATATATTTTATTTAACAAAAATTATTTTTTGACGGTTTGTTAAACTGTTGTAAAATTATAACTGTTATAAAAATTAGTAGGTACATTTTTCTTACCTTACAGCATCAATGAATTTTTGAGAAAGTTCTCGAGTAGTGAACAATATCTATCGGAGGTTACCGTTACAGTTACATCGTTCTCTTCAAAGAAGTACGGACCCCACACACCAAACTCAAACACGGCACACCACACTGTAACTTTAGGACTATGTAGTGGTCGTTGATGAAGTTGCCGAGGGTTATGGTCTGCCGAATATCGGAAATTCTGTTTGTTAACCATGCCTGAAAGGTGAAAATGTGCTTCATCCGTGAAGAGCACAACATTTCTTCGAGGAAAGTTTTGAAGTTCTCGACACAAAGTTGTACGGGTTTCATAATCTCTTTCGTCCAGCTCCTGTGTAGTTGCAATTTTGTAAGGGTGCATTTTCAGTTTTCACTTCGATCTGATAATCGTAGGGCAGCCGCATGCTTTCGTGCAGAACGCCGTGGAGATTGATCAACCGAAGCTCTCACAGCAGCCACATTTTCCGGTCCTGTTTAAGTCCGAGGACGTCCAGTAGATTTACGTTTTAATGCACTACTTGTTTGTCTAAAGTTTAACACCCAGGTGCGAATTGTTTTTCTATCGGGAACGGGATCATGAGCAGCGAGCGCGAAGCGATTACGAAAAGCACGTTGCGTCGATATCGGCGAACCGCCATTTCTAATAAATTCCTCCAGGAACGAAAATGATAAATATTCATCTGTTAGACGATAGATGGCATGATTAAATTTTAATTTTTATGATTTTATATTTTAATTTTTAAACAAAATTTTAATTCCTTTTTGGAACTTTAAGATTTAGTTATAGATATATATTATAACAAAATTATTGTTCTTAACTATTTGAAATACAATAATAATTTCTTATCCTTTGAATATTACTGTTTACTTTATTTATATAAATGACTATAACAGTTACAAAAGGATCATCAATTTTTTTGGAAGCTATATTGAAAATTGTTGAAGGTAGTGAAATAAAGGAAGGACATTTACAATTCTTAATTCCTGTGTTAGCATCAGCTGCAGGACCAGTGTTTCTGGTCAACTACCAATTCCTTTAAAGAAAACATTGTCTCAAAAAGGTAAAGATCATAATAGAAAAAAATATTAGAGCTCTCATAAATACAACTAACAAAGAGGATTCAGATTGTGATGATGATACTCCATTATTGGTTTGATAAAAGGAAACAAGTTGGAAATATTAATCCAGCAGAAGAAATGAAAAAATTATTAAATATAAAAAATCCTCGATAATTTGAAACAAGCATAAGCTTTTTTCTCAGTCTCAGACGTCAAATAACATACATACGTATAAAAATAATAAACACCACCAGTCACAACCCACATCATTAAAATTTTGAAATTTATAATTATTGCAAGTTATTATCTAAGTTTAAGAATTACCAAATGAATCAAAGAAATTCACCAATTTATTAATATTATCCTCATACATGGCAACCCAATGTCTTCCAGTATTCCTATTTAAATTAAAAATATTTTATTTATTTAAAGTATCTATTCCGTGTGTTCATAGTTCATTAGAACTTATGTTTATTTCTTTATTTATAGTTAATTTTAAAATATTTTCCAAATCTACGTTTGATAATTGGTTTGACATCATCATTCTTAGATTTGTTAATAAAATAATTTAAGATAGCATTATTCACATCTTGATCGACCTTTGATCTCTTAGCCAAATGCTGTATTCGCATGGCTTATATCCGTCATTTATAGTACCTTGAATAGTTGCTGAACATTATTATTATTATTATCAATTATAATGTCTTCTTCTTTGCAGCATTTGCTCCAGCATTTTTATATACTTTATGAATGATGTTTGTATTCATTATACAATTTTTGTATTGCTCATCAGTATTTCTACCAAACAGCTTTCAATCTATTTTTATATCATCTGAAAGATTTATAATAATCACATTTGTTGGAAAACAAATACGATTTTTATTAATCGTTTAAAATCCAGTTTTACTATAATTATTTAAATATTCATTAATTGTTATATCATTAATGGTAATGTAACTTTCCAAATATTACTTCTACCTATAATTATTTCACTATGACTTGATTTCATTCCAGCTGGTATAAATGTACAAGTTTGTTAAATATATATTACGTGTTGCTGTCTATGTCTTCCTTCTGTAAATAATTTTTCTGCTAAATCTGTTATGCCACTTTTCTTATATGCATCATCAAATATACTAAGACTGTGTGTTCTAAATTCATTTGCCAAAGAAACGAGTGCACACCACGTCGCAGCCTCTTAGTTTGATTGAGGATCATGATGGTAGACCCAAGTCTCGTCCATAGTGGTGAAACGATGCACAAAATCGATTTTATTCTCTCGAAAATGCTTTAAATGTTGCTGAGAAAGTCGCATTCGACTGTGTTTTTTTTTGTTCCATTGTTAACGAACATTCATTTTACGAACAGCTTTCTGAAATCCAAAACTTCAGCCAAAATATTGCTCACACTGCCTAATGAGGTGCGTAAGGCTTCTACTAAATCTCTGTCTGTTAATCGACGATCTTCTAAAAAACATGTGCTGTATTTTTGCTACGATTTCTGGTGTTGATGCACTTTTTAAACATCCTTCGCGTGGATCGTCTTCAAGACTTGTACAACCACGTTCGAAATCAGCATCCCATCTTTCTATTGTTCCGATTGAAGGGGAGGAATCCTTATACACTTTTAACAATTGTTCATGAAAATGTTTTGGTGCTACACCTTCCAAAAATAAGAATTTTATCACTGTGCGATATTAAATTTTTTCCATTGTAAAAAAAACACTGCGACATGTCAACTCTAAATACCTGTAAATGTACGAATAAGAAAGCTTCACACGTGTTCATAAAATTTTTAGAAAAGTAAAACGACAAACCTAATGGCGCCATCTCTTATCTAACGAACAAACATACTGAATAACCTGGGGGTAAGTTTTAAAATATTTTTATGTTAGTTAATGCCGGATAAGTGTTAAACGTATAATAATATTTCGTTTATCAAAGCCGTATGCATCTCTGTGTTCTATACGATATCATGCATTTTTTTTATAAAACCCATTAGTCAATTCTTATATGCAGCTGCCGCGGCAAATACTATTTTCCGGTCTTTCAGATAATTGCACAGAAACATTCAACTTATTTTTCATTCATTCTATAAGTGGTCCTCTCCTTACGAATTTACAAACGCAATTGACACAAAATTTGCAATATTTACTTCACAACGAAATTTTTGTCGTTCGAAACAGTATATCGATGTAAGAAAAGTGTATTTCGAATAAAGGAAACTATTGTACAATCTACAAACAATATGTATGTATGTGTAGATACAGTGGTGTGCATAGGCAAGTGACCGTCAAAGAAAGCTTATAGCTTAGCATAATTTTCAAAAAAATAACTAAAAGAAACTTTCTTCTACGTAGTAATTTTTTTAAACATATATAACGCAACAGGAATAATTGCATATAACTGAAAAATATTAATAAATTGAACAATGGAACATTTTAGTCGGAAATTCTTGTGGAATATAATTTAATTTTTCTAAAAAGATATCAAAAAGTGAATTGGGATTAGTTAGCGATCTTTTCTCCTTCGAATCATTGTCGTGCTGGAAAATGTAATTAGAAATTAATAAATTATAAATATATAATACATCTATTAGCTTAATAATACCACAGAGGGCGCCCGAATGTCTTTTAAGAAAATAAATATTTGCGCTACAGATACTAGATGGCGTAGAATTTCACTGAATAAATAACTGAAATCACTAGAAAAAGAACTTACAAATTGGTTAAGAACAATTATTAGTTCTTGTTGGCATGACATATTGCTGCAGAATCTCTAAAGATTTCGCTGAAATTAACTTTCTACAGAAAAAAATATTAAAAACTGATCTGATTTGTCATCATCATATTGTAAACCTCTGAAACGCTATCATAAACGTAAACATGAAACGTAAACGTGAACTTGGAATATAACGCAATAAGAAGAAACATACCGTTTTGAGTAATTGTTTTATATTCATTTAAAATAATCGTAATAAGCGTAATTAATATATTTTTTTGTTTAGTATTAATATTTGACGTGATTATGAGGACGGTGGCGATAGTGTCACCGATGACTGGGGCGATGGCGCATTGCAATATGTATTAGTCCTGCCAAAGAAGATAACAGTTTGTACAAAATAATTGAAATTACAATCACACAAATTTCATGAAAAAATGTAGAACACAAACATTTAATGACAAAAAAATATTAAAGTATATCTATATGTAAATATGTTTTATTTAACAAAAACTATTTTTTTAACGGTTTGCTAAGCTGCCGTAAAATTATAACTATTACAAAAATTGGTAAGTACATTTTTCTTACCTTCCAGCATCAAATAATTCTCGTTTTGAATCGTAGGAGCCAAATCGAAATTTAAAATTTTTTTCACCATCGAGTGTCGCCAGCTCAACAATACACAATGTTTCGAGCATCAGTCGGTTTCAGTGCAGTAGTTGAGCCCTGAAGATGTCCCATACGAGTGGGTACGAAACGTCGGCATTATACCAGTGACGTGGTTCCAGCCCGGAAGCACTGAAATAAATAATCTAATTTTCTCATTTACGTATTTTTTATTTCACTTTGTGTGGCCTTACGGCGATTAAATATCTGTTGAATGAGGGCCGAGTCTGTCTAAGTCTTCAATAGACGAAACAGCAGTCATACGCGGTTCGTTCAACAACCCGTTTTTTATATATGTACATATATTGCCAAATGAAAACCAAACACATATTCGATAGAAACATAAGGGTATGGCTGCCTATTACTTCATAACTCATTTAAATAAAATTTATTTACATAATATATGTTTTTATTAAATATACAAAGAAATGTAATACCTCAAATATCTTTGTTATTATAAGCTATCAAATTAGACCACATAGTGCAGGAATATTTACAATCTTTTAATTAATTATTGCTGCTATTATTTTATTCAGTTGAATCAGAGTTATATCTTGTGCCACATTTTCAACTGGAGTTTGTCATACAATAGGAATAGTAAATAGTAAAAAATAATTAGTCCATTGTTCACATGAAGTCTAATCATATGCTCTGTCTATTAAAACTGGCGTATCAGACACCTTGAAAATGATAGTTATTTTTAACTTAATATTCTATTTGAGGCCATTTCTATGAAATTAAGCATGCAATGGTATGTAGGCACTTATAATTTTAAAAAAATCAAAAAAAAAACATAAACAATAAATAACTTATAACAAGTAATAAAAAAGGGAATAATGTAGCTAACTTAACTCTACTTGTTTCATGGGTCAGACAGCATTGTATACTAGCAAATGAGAGTTATTTATATACACTAATTTTATCACTAGTAAAAGATATAGTCTCATAAGAGAATGTATTTTTTAAGGTGCAAACAGATTATAGGTTATTTCAAAGTTATATGTACAGATTTTTGATGTATGTGCATAAAAGACATCGAAGCAAGTTTCTTTGTATGTAGACGTATATCTACAAATAATTAATTTTGATACTAAAGTGAAATATTGCATTTTCTCTAATTTTATAGTAAGTATAGGAGTTTCTATACTTGTACACTTATTATTTTGCGTGAGTCTGTAGAAAAAACTGGATTTAAATTAAATGTTCTTGTTGGCCTTGTAATTTATTTTACTTATACATTAATTTTGTTCCGAGAAAAGTCTAATTTAACTAATCTAACATCAAAAAATGTCAATATCATTAACAACAACCTATTAATCCGCCGAAAAGTGAATAAGTGCTGACTAAACCTTATTCTAAACAGATGAAAAAATAAATTATATAGAAACTAGCTGTACCCTGCGCGCGTTGCTACGCCACCAACTAAAATAAATTTGAAGGAAAGACGTTACACAAATATTCAATTCATTTTGAGTCATTTTATTGATTTTATTCATTTTGAAAAAATCGTGACATTGCAGCGTTTCGTTTCAATTCGACATTTATTGTAGTCCTGTGGGATACACAATATTTCTTGTTTTTCCATCTGGTGCGTAAACGAATAAATCAGAAGGCTTTCCGACGCGTGAGCAAGCCACATAGAGCTGCCCATGTGAGTAGCATGGATTCTCCAAATTTAATCCACACACTTGCAACGATTGTTCTTGTGCTTTGTTGATAGTCATTGCGAAAGCGAGTCGTACCGGGAACTGCAAACGTTTGAATTCTAATGGCACATCTGTCGGGATCATTGGGATACGTGGCAAATAGTACGTCTTCACCTTTGAATTTTCCTGAATAACATTGTTCATCATTTTCTTGACTGAGAGTCTGGTTCCGTTGCAAAGTCGTGGTGGATTTATGTTTCGAAGAAGAATGATGGGTACGCCAATTTTCAATGTAAGAACGTGCGGTGGCATGCCTGGCAAATCAAGCGAATTCAATAATTCAGTTGGATAGTTGACAACTTCGTCTTGAATCACCACAGTATCGATGGACTTATTATGTTGTCGTTTCGCCGGGTATTCCATTCTGAATGGTGAAGTTGATAGTATTGACATCGATGTTTCTGGCCGCTAATATAGCACGCGTACTGAGCCACTGATGATTTTTGTAGTTCTGTGCAATGTTTGGGAAAACTTTTTGCATCAATTCGTCTATGCTTTCTGTGATCTTACAGAAGTTTGCTGGCAAGGTGATACATTGCGTAGATTCACCAATTTGCATTCGCCCATTTCCAATATCCATTAATTGTTTTGCAAAATTTCCAATTGGAATGGCAGTGGCGCCATCTGTCGAAAATTTGTGGTATCAACTTAGAAACCTTCGTGGGCTCATGCACAACAACTCGGCTAAAGATCATCACATGATCAAATGCATAGTTTACGATTCTACAAAGGACATACAGACAAACATTCATTTATATATATATATAAACAAGAAGAGGGGAATCGAATCTTCATTTTCCTTGCCATAACTGCATTTTGAAAATTATACCACCTCCCTATTCAAGATGTGCCTGCAGGGTGTTGATCAAACTAGGGGCCTAGAATGATTGGACGACTTTCTCTATATCATCATTTAGTATTAATGTGAGGATGAATGTACGTGTTTTTAGTCAATTTTTTGTGTTGCATTGTCGATATAATACGTTTAAACTTGGCTATATTGAACAGCTCGCTTTGTCCAAGTACCGCTATATTGTTTTTGCCATTGTCCCTTTTGCTAGTGTATCAACGAATTCATTCGGCTGACTACTGGAGTGACCGTTTTCTAATTATTGTAATGCATATAAAACACAAGAATCTGGCATTATAGCGTTGTTGTGAGGATATTTTACCTCACTGTTTAATTTAAAGAGTATACTTAATTTATTATTAGACAAGTAAAGTGCACAACCATATCTATTTGCATTTTTTGCACCATCCAGATATACAAGTAATGTCCGGGTAAGATGTTGGAGAATTGACATGAGCAATTTTCTTCTTAGTCAGAATGTCCATTACGTAATGAAAATTTGAGCCTCAAAGTGAAATATACATATACGTATATAAATATACATATACATATGTATATAAATATACATATACATATATAAATATACATATACATATATAAATATACATATTCGGGATATACTTTAGAGAGGATGTAATGTGCAATTGTCAAGTGCAGATACGTATCAGAAAGCAGGTTCTGCTGATGTTGATACTATTTTAATAGTAGTTTACCATGTAATTTTAGTTTGTAAAAAAATGTTGCTGCTCCATGTAGGCGGCATGAACAAATTGATGGTTTTTAGGCATCTATCTGGATACCATTAACTGGGGTAGGTCTCGCTGCTCTCGCTCAAAGACTAAATGCTATGTGCACTCTGATTCTTAATAAATTGCATGACCGTAAATTTAATATTATTAAGTGTTACGTAATCAATAGATTGAATTTTGCATCTTGGTAAAAGGCAGCATTCGTTTTATGGATTGAAAATTCCAAAGAATTACTAAAGACGTCTTTTTTTCGGTTTCGGTTTATCAAAATTCTTGTCATTGTTGTATAAATAAAATTTATCGCTCTAATGTATAATACTTACAGATGATCGATTCCGTGTGTAAAGATATTGAACAGAATTGGACTAAGACTTATATCCATGTAGTAGTTATTGCGGTAATAATTGTGGTCTTTAACCCTTCCATTTTCATTCGATCGGGCAGATATCTGGATATTACGAAATAAAAGTTTTAAGACGTTCCATGCGAACTCGATTATGTAAACCTATTAATTTGTTTTCTAAAAAATCAAATATATACCTTATTATATCTATTAACTTCTACACAAATTTTTTGTGTGAAAGCCGTAATAGTACCTCTGCAAGGAATACAATAAAACATTGTTAGTATTTCTATTTACAAATTTGCAAAATTCAGACCGTCCATATGGTAATATACTGTCAGCCAGCCACCATACCGTTCTCTCCTAATGAAATACTCATAATATATTTTAATTACGCAAGACACAAGGGCAATAGGTCACTAAGGTTAACTATATTGGAGTTTTTATTTAGTTTTAACATTGAAACAATGCTATATTTTATCATGATGCTAAAGAACAAGTGTTTCTTCATACATACATATATTGAAACGGTTGTCACATTAGAATTAGAGTTACAAAATTTCAAATAAGAAGTAAACGAAAACAGTCGACAAAAATTGTTTTTTTTATATATGGTATGATGTGTAATAAAATATTGCACTTGAAGAGCAACGTGACACTTAATACATCATACAGTAGCAACTGTTCTTGTTAGTGACAATGAGTGAACAATGAGTTTGTTTGGTTGGGTTGCTATCAAGTGCAAGTGAAACGTCTTATCATATCTTGTATCGTTTTCAATTCGCGATAATTTCTGAGTTGCATAATTTGCTTCCTCTTTTCTTTTCAACCAAAGCAAGCGCAAATTTTCTGAAAATTACATGGTCTAATATTCAATTTTGCGTTTTCTTATGTAAAAGCTATGTGTACCAGCTATGTTAAGAATGTATGCAATTAGAGGAGAATATCACTTGTTTCGTTTTATACTGACACCTTATAGACTGATATTTTGATCGAATCGGTCTATTTTTCCCACAAGAATTTATATCATTAGACTAATTAATGGGAATCCTCCTATTTTCAGCACGAGAATATCATGTGGTATGATAAGTTTGGTAAATATTTAAACTCTTTGGTGCGATATTAACAAAATCATCATTCCATCTAATAAACATGAATGGGAGCGTTCGTTGCTTTTACAATAATCGTAATTTTTGTTTCTTAACCAAAAAAAAAAGGTAAATAAAACCAATCACCACATTTATGTCTGTGTATGCTCATGATGACAATTCGGCTGTCGAAATACGTTAAGCAGAATACAATGTCCCACCTGGAACCGCGGTAAAACTCGCATAGAACAATTGCGCACAAAACTTCCCCGTTAACGCCAACTACACACTGTGTGTTTGGTGGTTAGCGAGGAAGTTAGAAGAGATATTTGTTCAAGATACGAGTAAATCGAAATATCGTCCTAAAAGGGGAACGAATATAGCGGTGTATTGTCATTGAAAATTTTGAAAATTGGGTTTGTAGAGTGGAAACTCTATTGCAAACTTTCCTCTCAGCGGTGATTGTTCGTTCTTATTTAGTCTTTCTAAATCTTGGATTTAGGCCCTTTAGGTTCTTTTATAAGTTGTACAAGAATTCACCATCCTCAGATGCCCATTCGTCATCAGATCTTGAATTAATTTCGAAATTTATCAGAAATGAAAGACCTATGTCGAGCAGACTCGACTGTCCAGAACTACTAATGAATACTAATATACTAATACTAATGGATACAAGCTTTAGTAAATGTAATACGTGAAACGGTTTGTGTACCTATGCGTTTCATTAATTCTTACAATACTTAATTAGGAATACTCGGTGAGACATAAAGAATTAATCTTCTCGAACAGGAGATACCAAGCGATGGCAGTAGAGTTAGTTATTTGTTTTTGTGTTCTCTTATTGTATTTAATAACGAGCTGTTCCAGAACATCTTTGTTCGAAAAATAAATACAAAGTCGCTTGTTAGCTATGCTCAAAACAATATAATGTTAGAATGTCCCTACCAGTTCGCGAAAACCCCAATGTATATAATCAGTTTTTAGTGTTTTCTCTATTATCGAAAATAATAGCATGTTCACTTTCTTTAAGCATAATAGAAGCAAAAAGTATGATGTATGTACAACACCATTTTTTGTATTATTCATATTGTTTACCTGTAGTAGTCCGACTATAGTCGGCAATGATTCTTCACCCAGCACGTCACGTATGCACGCGGACAGTGGGAATCCAAACAAAAAGACAAATGAAGAAAAAGCAATTTAACATGTTGAAGGAAAAATATACTAAAACAATACTAGATTAAAAGAAACATAAGAAAAAAAACTAAATTTAATGACTTACCTTAATGTGTCGTTTTCTTGGTATCAAAATAACAATATCCTGAATACTTTCATAAAGAATTTACGAAAAAGTAGTAGCACCTACGTAACTTATCGTTGCTATACCAAAATTGTTCTTCAAAGATGTGGTTCCCGGCATGTTCAGCACTTCCGAAGAAAGGTGTGGCCATTTTTTTCCCACCATTTGAAACGACATGTTTTTCCAAACCTGTTCAATTGTGTGGGATCCAACAATTGCAAAACTTTCGTAGACGTTAAAATGTGTGTATTGTTTTTGTGCCAATATTCAAGTATGGTTCCATCTCACAACGTGTCGATCTCGCTTAATCATTTCACCCACAGCATTAAGATTAACGATAATAAAAGATGTCAATATACGATCTTCGGTTACTTCGTTCTTGAGAATTTTGTGTCCAAGATGGAATTTGGTAAACCAGTTATAGACCCTACTCTTTGATGACGTTTCATCACAAATAAAGTTGATAGGTACATTATTTTTGCGTTGACCGTATTTGAAATCATAACTCTGAAATTGACGTCAGAATCTTTCGTTCTAAGACAGAACTACTTTCTTTTAAATGCTGTAAAAATGAAATCAGTTTATATAATTGTTATTCCAGAAATATTCTCATTAGCGAAGAGTTTTGAAAAAATTACTTGCCGACAAAGCACAGTGGAAATACCAATTGTAAACCAATTTTGCGCAAATAATGCGTATTTTGACATCATTTAAATTTTTGCAAAAATTTTACTGATATCTATATTCACAAAAAACAATTGTTAGTCCAATCTTTTTTGACAGAAATGCAAACGGAGAAACTATCCCAACAATATTTTTGAATGGTTTATGAACAAATTTCATGAAGGCTTCAAACTTGATTTTAGCAGACTAAAAACTGGACGAGTTACTTTCGAATATCTGCACCAGTTTTTTTTTTTAGTTACGGTCTTCTTCTTTGATCGTGAGATCTAAACTCTGTTTGGGCTATTTTGAGTATCCATTTTGATCAATAAGGTTGATATATAACCCCTTTCCACAATTAACTATTTGTAAATTCTGTATACGCATTTCGACAACCAAGTTGTCATCATCAGCAGATAATTTCAAAGTGTCGCACCTTGTAAAACACGGCGAAGAAATTGTACGAAAAATACACTCCGTACGCGATCCGTGTACACAGTGTACACAGTGTACATCTTGGTTTGCAACGGTGCGGATCGCGTACGGAGTGTATTTTTCGTACAATTTCTTCGCCGTGTTTTACAAGGTGCGACACTTTGAAATTATCTGCTGATGATGACAACTTGGTTGTCGAAATGCGTATACAGAATTTACAAATAGTTAATTGTGGAAAGGGGTTATATATCAACCTTATTGATCAAGTCAATCAACCACAGGCTCCATCAAATTCAACTTGAGTATCCATATTTGAGCATTTTTAACCAAAATGTTTTAAATGGATCATTTACGAAATATTACCAGAAAATACCAGCGAATAATATACAGAAAAAAAAAATTGTTTTTGAAAAACACAGAATGTATTAAATAATGCTTAAATCTATGTACACAAAATTTTGAACATTTGTTGTGATAACTTTAATGAAAGACATTGTTTTATGATTAATATTCATGGCAAGCAGTTCACAATTTGTAGATCCCTATTTGAAAGGCTAGATCGTTAAGTATAAAATTATCAACATACAGAAAATCGTCCCAAATGATAAAATTTGTCTTCCGCAAATAAAAAAAAGTGCGCGTTGATGAATTATTTTTTTATATTTATATAAATAGTTATTTAAAATATATAGAAAGTAATTAAAACTGTTGGCAAACAATTTCTGTGTGAAAATCACTGGATAATTCTGGTACTTCTAATAATGAACGGTATTCTATATTCAGCATTTTTAGTCACTCAGTTTATGCAAATTATTACTGACATATTTAACAAAACTTCCTTTGCATTTGCATGGGTGTTTTTTATGCTGCATAAGAACTATCGATATCGATAACTATGGTTTGACAGCTGATAATATCAAACTGTTGATATTTCTGTTCAGTAAGGTTTGGCAAGTCATCATGAATCGTTTAACGTCAGAACAACGCTTGCAAATTGTGGAAATTTACTTTGAAAAAAATAAATCTGTTCGCGTAGTTCATAGCACTTCACAAATGTTACGGTCAACATAATCGGCCTAATGAGCAAGCAATTCGTGCAGTTATTGATCGTTTTCGCACTAATTTTACTGTTCTAGATTCAAAACTATCAACAAGACAAAGAAATGTACGTACCGCGAGACTATTGCTGCTGTAGCGCGAAGTACTGAAGAAGACGGCAAAATGTCGATTCGTCGTCGTTCTCAACTTGTTGGCCTTTGTCCTTCGACTACGTGGAAAATTTTACGTAAGGATCTTGGCTTACGTGTGAATTGACGTCAAACGACCATCGTTTGCGTCGCATTTTTGCTGATTGGGCTCATTTGAAACTGGCCGAAGAAGCATTTTCATCAAAGAATTGTGTTTAGTGATGAAGCTCATTTCTGGTTAAATGGCTACGTCTATAAGCAAAATTGCCGTATTTGGAGCAAAGACAATCCTCTAGCCGTTAACGAATCACCATTACATCCATTAAAATTGACTGTTTGGTGCGGTTTACACGCTGGCGGCATCATCGGTCCTTATGTCTTTCGAAATGAGGAAGGAGCTGCCGTTGCGGTGAATGGCGAGCTCTATCGAGCCATGCTGACTGAATTTTTCCAAAAATTAATCAGAACATCGACGACATTTGGTACCAACAAGACGGCGCAACTTGTTGTGGTCCTGTTCACTGGCCCCCTCGTTCGTGCGATTTAACGCCTCTGGATTACTTTTTATGGGGCTATGTTAAGCTATTGACGCCATATGGCTAGATTTATTGGAAAAAGTAGTCACAAATTGGACTGATCGAATGGACCATGCAACTCGTTGCCGCCACGGACATATGCCAGAAATCGTATTTAAAAAATGCTGTTAAATTACCTACTAGATTATAATACAAAAAAAATTTACTCCAACAATATTTCAGTCTAGTATTATCATTTTAAGTTCTCAAGATCTTAAAAAAATACCCGATATGTTTCTTGGCGTTTCCTTTGTATAATCGGGCAAGCAGGTATGTTAGAAATATTCCTTAAGCATTTAAAAAGGGAGATAGATAATCATTTGTAACTAAAGTCTTCTTAATATTTTTCAAACTACACTGGTGTTCAAATACTTTCTGTAATAGGATAGCTGTTTTAAATTACTTCTCTCAATTAATTAGCGTGTTTATGTTGAATTTGATGGAGCCTGTGGTTGATTAGCTTAATCACTAAGGTAGATATACAACCCCTTTCCACATTAACTTTCGTAATTCTGTATACGCATTTCAACAACCAAGTTGTCATCATCAGCAGATAATTGCAAAGTGTCGCACCTGGTAAACCACGGCGGAAAACACCTGTACGAAAACAAACAAGTAATTGAATTTATAGTAAATCTTGTATGTCAAGTTCTTTTACGACCACATACGTAGATAATGCAGTCTATACTTTGATGAATAGACCATACATATTTTTATGTGTGACTACACGGTGAATACTGTAAATAGTATATAAAATGGCATCCTTTCTAATTTTTATTATTAAGTTAATGAAATTAAAATCAACACTTTTTGTTGGAACTAACTCGAATCGGACGATGGATGAGAAAATAAATATGGAGCTGAATCTATTACCAATACAGTCCACAAAAGCAACATACCTCCACAGACCAGCAATTCTCTAAAGTAATAAATCATCGGTTTATGTATAGTCAACACAAAATAAAGATCTGTCGATCTGAGCTCACGTCAACTGAAATTTCGTATTAAACCCAAACATAAAATGCGAAGCCGAATTATCAAATGCAAATATAGGACTTGTATCATGGCTCAAATTTGTGTCGTCTATATGCAAACAAGGTGTTTCGTTAATTAAGTGGACTACTATATGTATGTTACACATTATATGAGGGATGTTCTGAAAATCTGTTTTTGTTTTTAAACTGAAAGGTTAATTCCATAGCCATGTGAATTAAATACAAATAACAATAAACTATTTAAGTGATAATAATTATGAACGTTTTTGATAGCTGGCTCAATTATAATTCTGTGGTGTCTCAGGTCGTAAAGCAAGTTGCTACGTAGGGTCGTTCAACCATAAATGTACATGTGCATATAATTCTACATTTATAAATATAGCAGCCCAACAAACATTAAATATAAAAGCAGTTCAAATCGTTCTATACGTATAAACCCGTTCAAATACATACACAACCACAGCAGTTCAAAATATCTAGCTTCGCGTTCTACGCATCGAGGCATGCCCATGCACCCCCAATAGATTGGAAATATTTGACACTGGCAACCCTGTACCCGGGCAAGCGTCATGCCGCTACCAGGCAGCGACAGTGACGCAGCCGGTCAGGTAGGCCGATCTTGGTCACCTGACGTACACTGTGTACTCACGACAAAAGTTGCTGTCGACCAGTATGTACATACGTGTGCTTTAATTTACGTATAATAAGAAGAATAAATATAATTACTACATAAAATGCATCATAATATACATAAAACAATAATAATAAACATAAAACACACAATATACATAACATACATATATATACGAATAAAAATAAAACATTTTAAATTTAATATTGTTAAGTCTTTGACATCATACATACATTTTTCCCAAAATTTTGCAATTCCACAATGTACAGCGGTGTCCGCAAAATATGAACACAAGATAAATTGTGCATATAACACATCGTAAGAAAATATGACACCAAATAAAAAATACTTGTTATTTAGTGCAACTGATGTTCCGTTTAGTTTTCCAATCCATATCTTTGAAATACTGAGTAATATTATACATATATGTACTTATGTTTGGTACCATATTCTGATTAAATAATATTTTTTAAGTGGTGGTGACTGTGCAGATTCTCTGTTCATCTCGCACTGCTTGTTGGGAATCTACACAGTCAGCGCGAGGAGTGCAGGAGGTGATGGGGCAAAAAAAATATTATTTAGTCCTCCAGACGTGCGACCTATTTTCTCAACTTATAGAGTACAGTCTACATGAAAAGTGAGTACTCATAGTATTTTTATATTAAACATTATATTTAGTGTTCTGGTAGGGAATATTGTAGTATTAATAAATTTTCGACAATTTGGATCTAACAGAATGTTTAAACCCCTGAAGTGGACATCAAGCTAGAGCAATGGCACCTTATTTTAAGAGTTTCAGAAATGTATTGGTGCCAGTTCACACTACTGCGGAGAAAACTTTTAATTTCATTATCAGAATTAAAATAATTCCTGTCCACAGGCGACATGTGTTTTCCAATCTGTATGTAAGGAACGCCATTACTCTATCTTGATGTCTTATTGAATTTCCGTGCATTCGCGCACCCCTTTCATTAAATTAGTTTTGAAGCAGTAAATTTTAATAATCGTGCAATAATTGTCAGCAGTGATCTAGGAGGATCCTTTAATTGTAACATAGCATTTTTCACAGTCTTTTAATTGTCATAATGAAATGCGCGTACGTTGTTTAAGTACCGTACCATAACTCGTCAGTGCAAGTCTTGGAGGCGATTTTAAGCCTGTACTATTTCGATTGTAAAAGTTTATCTTACTTCACAATTAGCAGATGTTATATGTAATAAACTTCTATATAAATGAAAAAACTTTTAAGAAATGCAAAGAAAATGAACCTATGTCAGAAACATAAATATACAACAGCGCCGCGTATACTTCGAAACATGTTTAAATGATGCGATTTGAATATAAATGTCTATTAGTGCATCCGTATTTCGCATGCGTCCTGAAACATTAGGTATATTTAGTTAATCTCTCCCTCTTGAGAAAAGTACATCAAAACAATACACACAGTTCTTGCATTTTTCAACCGGCTTTCGTCATTTTTAGATTAATTGTCTGGCAAATTCAATTAAAATTTAATTCAGCAGTTTATCTCTGCTATGTTTCTGTTTCTATTTACCTATTGTTTTGATATAACGGGTTTTCTAAATTCCCTTTTAGATCGAATGGCAATATTGTGTGTAAAACTGCAGCAATTTTATAAAAGTACAAAGTACATTTCTGCGAATAACTTACCCTAATCGCACATTTTTCATACAATTTAATATGGTGAACTAATGTACTAACCGTTTCAAAGAATGCTTTATATTAACACGGTGAATGTATTTTCTGTAAATAGAATCTAGTGAATAAAAAAATTTTATAGATACATTAAGAAAGTTTGAGATTTCAGGATCATGGTGAATCTAGAGAGGAGGTCGTAGAAGAATAGGCCCTATAGTAGCTTCACGTAATCGATCCATCATTTCTCTATACTGCTACTACCTACTACTACTACTACTTAAAACACTGATTTTCTTTGTCCGTGTATTATACTTTGTTAACCCTTTGACGACCAATGGGACATATATGTCCCATTTGGTTTTTTTCCTCTCACAGCCACATCTTTCAACGAATTTTTACCAAATAGATTTTATTCAATAAAAAACAAATCTGTCTTTTTAAAAATGTGTAAAAGTTTAAGATTTTTAGTCCGAATTTATTTCAATGTCATCTCAAAATCAAAAATTTGTGATTTATTTTTTTTCTTTTTTATTTGCTCAATTCTCGGAAACTGAATGATACACTTATGTAACCTTTCTGTTTTATATGCACCAATGTCTGATATAACCAGAGATCTCAACGCTATTTGATTTGCTTCAAAAACTTTCTCGTGGGGTCTGAAAATAAAATGGGACACATGTGTCCCATTGGTCCGCAAAGGTGAAAATAAAGGAAATTTTTTTTTAATACATTTACTTTTTTTCAATTGAATTACACAAAAACATTAAAACATAAAAATTTCATTAAAAACAAACATAAATTACTTTGAATAAAAACGATAAACTGAAAATAATAATTCATTATAAAATAAAAAAAAAACAATCATTAAAATATGGTTGGTATAGTAATCATTTGTGGTGGATTTCAAAACAATTTCGTTCTTTAGTATAGCAAAATGGTTTACTGCAAGTAAAGCAAATTAAATTTGTTCGATTGTCTATGCCGTTTTTGGTGCAAAGAACACATCGCTTTCGAACGCCGCTATCCATTCTGGTGAGATAGTGACCAGATAATGGAAAATTGGTCGTGGTCAGCCTTGCTCGTTTGGATCCAGTTCGTGACGTTGAGCTAGTTTCATATTTACGACTGGAGAAAGAACTTATCATCTGTGTGGCGAGCTGTGCACGAAATTCCAGGAGGGAGATTGAAAATGGGGATGAGCTGTTCGTAGATAATTTGTCGTAAACAATGTAGGAATTAAGCACTCCCAAATCAAATAAATCGAAAAAAAGACGAAGATAGAATTTGATCTTCGACTTTCGGCTGTGTTCATAATATGACTGAAATGAAAGCGTTTTTAGTAAATAACTTATATGTATATTTTTGCTCAACAAATTACCTTTCTTTGATCCATAAGATCTACTCCTCCCATTCCTTTATTATATTGAGATATCATTTCAGGGCATTTTATTATGATTCGCTCTGCTGAACCAGCTTGACGCCTTCTTACGGTTATTGTATCACTCGGACTTATGAAATTGGAACCCATATGAACTGCTCGATTATCCATCCATTTAATAATTGTCACTCCATCAGATTCGAAACTTATGAAATCGCCACGTTTACATGTTTTGTCTGCGTCGAATTCAGGCATTTGTGCACGATTACGTCGTAGAGTGCCACAAGCTCGAATACCATTAACTTTTAATTTATGCAATAGCAATGGACTATTGAAAAAATTATCAAAATACAGCTCAATGCCCAAGTTCTCAAGACCGGTAGCCATATTCAAGATAACTGACTCACCAACACCAACTTCTACCATTTGTTTTCTTCCTGTGTAAATATCAATTTTATGTAAATATCCAGTGCTGGCATCACAACGACACCATAATTTGAACCCCCAAGATATTGGCTTATCTGTCATATATTGTTTCATTATATTTCGTCCTTTAAATTTCACCATGTGCTCATCAATTGATTGGCGTTTACTTTCGGTCATAGCATTCTGGAATGCCACATTAAAATGGTTTAAAACAGGTCGTATTTTGTAACCTCGATCATACGATGGGTCTTCACGGGTTGGCTGCATATCGTTGTTTGCAAAATGCAGGTTGGAACGAATTTCTTCAAAACGTAAACGAGTCATAACGTTTGAAACCATAGGTACAGAATATATTGGTAATGTTGACCAAAGTCTGGTTTCTGGCAATCGGTGTATAGACATTACAAGGGTAATCCCAAAAAACGCCTTCAATTCATCTTTATTTATTGAATACACGGTACCCTTTTGTTCACAATATATCTTTGATTGTTGAATGATCATATTTATTAGAGTGTTAAAATCACAAACAGAATTGAAAACTTCTGCGATCTCTGGTACTTCATCATTATCTTCCAAATTTGGCAATAAAACCTTTCCATATTCATAGTCTGAGTCAACATATGCTGGTGGGACGTAATTATCCCTTGGTTTTCTCCACTTAAATGTGACTTGCCTTTCCCGAATAATTGCAGACTTAAGAGGAACTCGATTTGTTGCTGCTTGAGCCACAGCCGATTTGCTTGTTGATGGTTTTTCGGAGGATAGGACATCTTCAATCTCAATTTCTACATCTGAATGTAAGTCATTGATGTCGTTTTCAAGAAAACACAGGTCTTCGTCATCCAAATCAAACTGATTTTCATCATCTTCACTCGCTGATGCATTTATAAACTGTAATATTTCATCATCATTTAAACAAAAACGCCGAGTTCTTTTCATATCGTACACACTGTATTATTTGTGGTATTTCCAGATTCAATAAACTTCCGATCAGCAACCTTCTTTTCAACGATCAAAATGAAACTAAACTTCATTCCCTCTCAATGTTTTTCTTGCAAATACATTCTAGTTTACATACAAGAAAGTACCGTTAGAAATGTCTCAGAAAAGAGAAAACACAATAACAAATTTGTAAACAGTAATGTACCATTGATGCTCGTTACTGTTACACGAGCACGGTGTATGAACTTTTTTAATTTTTTGCGTGACACACAATTTAGTTCCTGAACATGAGTGACTAAAAATTTAAGTATTAATTGTTATTATACAGTACAAACTAAACAAATATAAAAAAACACATATTTTTTAAAAAGAAAAAAGTTGTTTCGCTTTGTTCAGTGTGAAAAAAATTTCAAACTTTGTGACACTTACCGACCAATGGGACATATATGTCCCATTTTTGTTTACATAAGGAGTAAATTTTTTTTTATTTTTTTAAAAATTTTTTTTTATAATATACGTCCAAAAACATGAATCCGAAAAAAAATTTATAAATTTACAAGCGGTTTAACTTTGGACGTCAAAGGGTTAATATTCTCTTTTCAATTTTCATAGCTCAATTAGGAAATTTTATGTCGGTAGGCATTCCAAATTACCGAATTTCTAAACTTCTATCTAATAATTATTTCTTTCACATCCACTTACTTTCGAAAGAATATTATTCTTTCTAGTATGTTATTATATATAATATATTATATATTTGGTAAATCTTTACAAGTTAACTCGTTTAGAAATCTCAGCGCTGACAAGACTTTATTGGAACTAACACTGTCCAAATTATATGCAAAACCGGCACATCTGTTCATTTTCCACAGATGTTCTAAGCGAAACACCGTTCCGGTAAAAGTGGATTTATATACATACGTGGTATTACATTTTTGGTTAAAGAAATGGAATTTCTTTTTTGGTTAAAGTAGTGTAACTACATTTTTGGTTAACGAAGTGGAATTACATCTTTGGTTAAAGAAGTAGAATTACATTTTTGGTTTAAAGAAGTAGAATTACATTTTTGGTTTAAAGAAGTGGAATTACATTTTTTGATAAAGAAGTGGAATTACATTCTTGGCTGAAGAAACGGAAAAATTGCGTGTTCAGGACCAAGGTGCATGATGAATGTTAGTGTCGTTGACCATTAACCAAAAGCATTCGCAAAAAGATATTTCAGTCCAGTGTTTGCTGATGCCTTAAGCTTAAATATCAGGACCGTCTTGCAGACTTATGATTGTGGACAAAATACTATAAATTTGAATCGAAACTACAGTTAAAACAGTGAACCCTGACCGTTGGAGAATTATTTAAGCTTCTATGACGTGAATTAACAAAAGTAAAACTAAGATTATATTTTTAAACTAGTTTCTTTTGTTCTTTCCATATTTATTGCGGTGCAATAGGGTCTTAATTGTTTTTGAAAAGAGGATATGTTTTAGTTTTTTGAGTATCATCCATCCCATTCTGATTAATTTTTGCATCTTCATCGCTTCCGCCGTCTTCAAGAAGTTTCATGCAAGAGGCTATCCATCTGGTAAATATGTTTTATAAAGCCCGTTTATATTTCGCACGTAACATTTTTTTTCTTGTTGTATTTCAGTCATATTTTCCCATGTATGTATGTGTTGAATGTTCTGGGCAACCGATTTCTGGAATGTTAATGAAGGAAGCTTTTATTTACCAAAATTTAAAACGAAGTTATTGGGGTGCTGTTTAAATTCAGAGCAAGTATTCTAACATTTTATTACTACCTTATATGTACAAAGTATTACGCTTCTTGATGATATTTTTGTTCAGTAGTTCCACGCGAGTGCCCTTCTGTTTTAATTAAATTTGTGTTTAGCAACTATGATCTTTCAGGAAATGGTGGAGACTGAGCAAAGAAGGAGAATCATGAAATTACTGAATTTAATAAGTTCTTACTTAGATAACAAACAAAATTATGTGTAGTATAATGTATACGGATCGCCCGAATTTATTGCTGGTTTTGCCGTTCCTCAGAAATATAGTTATATTTTTTTGTTGAAAGCTTTTGTATGCAGCACATTGAAGTATGCAAGGTCAACAGTCGCTACTGAGAGTGTATGGAGCCGCTTTTTTGAAGTTTCTGTCCCATAAAATGAAAACACAGTTAGATGGCTTATAGTCTTTTGAAAGAGTTTCAGTTACTTCGATTTTAATTAATATCGGAACAGCCTTCAGAAGGCTGCATCTTGATGGTAGTTGTAGAAATGTAATTTTAGGCTTGTTACATTAGATCTTCTAGTGTGCGTGTGTGTGTAAAGTATTGTCCAACCGGACATTATTTTTATGTTTCCATTCTTTAATAGTTAATCGGGCGTTTTATGAGACATCCTAAAATACATATATACGAGTACAGATACCAAGATCACTGGTCTTTATGTGCTAAAATTAATGCTAATTGTTAATTCTTTATTTAGCTAGCCTTTATTTTAATAATCATTTTTCTTAATTACTAGTGTTATTCTCTGATTTTCAGGGGTGGTGAATTGTATTATATTTCTATCGCTAGTTACAAGGTATCTTTCAAAAATAAATTATGTATAATAAAAATATGACAATATTACTTTAGTATAGATTCTAAATATGAATTGGTTCTGTGCATAAATTTGTTTTTGTGGGGCACTAGTCGCCAACTGGTGGATAGATAAATACGTATATTGTAAATAGATGTAACATATATGTGTCTATAAAACATGTGTTTGTATTTTATAAATGATGCCTGAAGTACGACTGTATTCCTAATTCTGTTATTTTATTTTATTGTGTAAGATGATTCACTTAGTTACCCTTAAATACAAAGTTCCTCTATATGGGACCCTTTTGGCGGAAGCTGTATATATTTTCCTGAATCAAATATGATTATAAATAAACATTTGTCAAAACATATGCTTTTTTAAAAAATAATGCATTATTGAGGATCATCTGAACACGAATTCAATATTCTTTACTATGAATTAATTACTAGAATGTTTGTTATATTATTTAATTTAATTTAGTTTAATGTGGATTTGTTAAATCTCTGTCTGTACACATTGCTATATAGTTTTGTACTGGATTGATATATTGCTTTGTGATACATATTATGGTACTAAGCATTGTAAAATTGATAAATAATTTGTTACTTATAATAAACCCGCCTTTCTATTTCTAGTTACGACAGCTTTTTAACATTTTAATCGTTCACGTGCTTCTGTTACTTTATATGTTTCAGTTTATTGGTTATTTTACTTTATATACCAATGTATATCATCTGCTTATATTGATGGTACTTTTTTAAGTGTCGCGCGTTTTACCTCGTGTGCTTCATACTTTATTCCCAATCATCAAAAACGGCATTACCTACCTCACTGTAATTCTTTCTTTTCTGATTTATCAATTTCATGCCAATCTACTGTACCTACTTTATTAATATATGTTTACTTTAATATAAAATTGATCCAGTTTTTAAATGACTAAGTAGAATTTAGTAGCATCTGCTTCCGGGATGGAACCGCGTCACTGGTATAATTGCCGACGTTTCGTACCCACTCGTATGGGACATCTTCAGGGCTTAACTACTGAATAGTTTCAGTGCGACGGACAGCAGCAGTAGTTGAGTCCTGAAGATGTCCCATACGAATGGGTACGAAACGTCGGCAGTTATACCAGTGACGCGGTTCCAGCCCGGAAGTCCAGACCACGACCGCGGAAGTCAATGTATCAGATTAGAATTGCAACTGTCGATAGTCCAATTTTGTCTTTCTTGTATCACTCTGGATGTTCCTTAATTTTTTGTTCAATTGGTCTCACTGTTCGTCCGACGTAGCTTTTCCATTAGTCGCGTATTAACTTAGGCATTTTCCTTTTGTTCGTAGTATTTTGTTGATTTATGTCTAATGATGATTAGCCTACTAGAACATACTTTCACATTCATCATCGTCAATATCCTTCATATCTTCTCATTTATTCCAAATACGTAAGATAATCGGGCCAATCCCCTAGCTGGTTTCGTTTCTATTGGTGGCGTTTCAAATACGACAGAAATAAAGCTACTGGGTATTAATAAATCCTCAACGTAAACACTAAGGAAACTACTGAATATAGAATAAGAATTATCTGATTAACTATCTAACTACAAATAACTGATTTAAGTACACCCGATATATGTATATATTTACTAAATGGACAAGGCTTGTAGCTTACGACGTGACACTATAATTATAATGTCCAATTATACTACAAAACAAACTTGCTCCCATGTGTTGTCAATTCTCAGTAGATAGTAACTATCCTTCTCGGTAGTTATGCCGCTGCTCTCCTTATTCCCTATTTAGAATGATATGTTACCCTCGGTTCTTCGGTTAACGGTAGTATATAAAGGGTACTAGGAAAGTTTTGCAATACAGCTTCGTTTATTTAATTTTTTCAAAGTAATTTCCTTTACACTCAATACACCTCTCCATCCTCCGAAACCAATTTTTAAACCAGTTCTGCCACGTTTCACTAGGGAGTAAATTGCACTCGTTGTCCCAAGCCCGCAAAGGTCCTCATCACTGGAAAACCGCCTCCCTTTTAGCTTCATTTTCACATGCGGAAATAGGGAGCAAGATCTGGACTGTAGAGAGGGTGCTCGAGAAGTTTCAATCCTGTCGTGGTCAAATATTCGGTGCAGGCTTTGGCGCAGTGAGCTGGAGCATTATCGTGATGGAGGAACCAGGTGTCCATTCTTGATTTTGGCCGCACGGTCTTCATAGATCCAATGATTTTAGGCAGGCACTGTTCAGTATACCACTTAGCTGTGACTGTCTTCTGTGTGTCCAAAACGACGAGTTCCACAATTCCACTCGATTTGAAAAATACAGCTACCATTTTCTTCTTTACAGATCGGGATTTTCTGACAACTACGGGTATGTCCTCATCATCAAAGACCCAAAGTTTGTTTTGAGCTTTGGTCGGCACATCGTAAGAGTACAACTAAGTCTCGTCACCTGTCACGATGTTGTTCACATACCGAGATTGTCCCTCATTAAACTTCTTTAGCATCTCCCGGCATCAAGTCACACATCGTGTCAACTGCTTTTCAGTCAGTCGATGCGGCACCCAGGGAGAACAAAGTTTCTTCTGGTGCAAATGATCATGCAGAATCGAACTAATTGCTGGCGCATTTAGGCCTGAAGTGCTCTCTATCTGTTGGTAGGTTACTCGCCTGTCCTTGCAAAACATTTTCCTCACAGTAGTGATGTTTTACTCCATAACTAACGTTCGTGGCCTTCCCGGCCTCTGAGCATCCTTCACAGATAAATTTCCCCTTTGGAATTCTCTATACCACCTGAATATCGTTGTGCGATGTGGACAAACATCACTTAGTGCAAGAGTCGCACGAAATTATAACGGAAAACGGCCCTTATCTCATTTCGTGACCACGATGCCATCGCAAGCACTTTACACTCTCACTGCTAATGAATAATTGAGCCCATCGACATGGCGCGCAAGCTACTGTGCGCGTATCAACATATCTCAACATGCAGCAACAAGCAGCTTCCTACGATTTATTGTTGCGTCATATTGCAAAACTTTCCTATACCCTTTGTATCAAGACCAAAACAAGGGTTGACTCCAATCTCTGCACTGGAAGGATCAGAGCTCTTCACTCACACAATTCCTAGTAATCTCATGTAAGTTCGGCTTAGAAGGAATTAATTAATACCCATGACTAGAACTCCACAGTTGTGTGAAGACGTTCATTGTCTTGGTAGAAAATGACTTTCCGCATCAGCACGCCACCGAATATAATTTTTTATTCTACTTTGTCCAACAGACTAATGCGCACATGTTGGTTTCGTTATTTTGGGGCCCTGGACTCTATCGATTTTGTCCTGATTGACTATGAGGGTCCTTGCTTTACACTTTGCCTTACAATAACCGGATATGAGTCATTGTTCACGATACCGGTAGCTGAAAATTCTCTATGAAGTTAACAATTTTTCTGGCCTTGTAATTTCTTCTATCAGTTTCTTCAAGGACACCGAAATAAGTTTCTTAGAGCCTATTCCTAATTAGATATTATTAATAATTAATAATCTGCTATCGCTACCGATATCTCTACTCAAGTTATTTCAAGTAGATTGAATATTTCTTCCCAATCAAATTATTCCATCAAATCGACGCGACATTTCTGTTAACAAACCTTCACCACTTGATTTTCCGACAACACTTTTTGTCGTCATTCTAAAATACAATTTTAATATTAGCCTCATTAGTACATGACCTTCACCAATATTTTATTTTAAGAAACCGCGATCAAAAATTCCCTTTTGTTTGTCGTACATCAGTTTAATTTAATACTTTCCTATGCCTCCACTCTATTATTGCTTTGTTAAATCTTGACTATCAGTCATGTAACAAACAGAATTCTTCTACGTAGGTAATAGTGTCGCGAACTGTTTTCGGGCGAATTTGGGAAATATATATAAAGCAGTTCTTCTCGAGGCTCGTCCTCCTCTTGAAATGACTGATAAAATGAATAGGAGTTAACAGACAAATAAGATATCTGCGTAATGTTTTATTAACTAGTTTTATGTGAAACCTTAGTTTCGAAAAATTACAGTTCCATCGCTTGCAATGATAGTTAAATTATATTTTAAGATATAAAATTCGTATAATCTGACTTCTCGGTCGTTTTGAGTCCAAGTCCAAAAGCCCTTCGAGTGATGATCTATTGGAACAACTTCACCAATTTTCCACTCACCTTCATGGAGCGCTTTTCCGATAAATATGGTGGTCCTAAGATCGATTTGGTGACCTCCTTTTACGGCATTCTTCATTTGTAAATCATGTGGTTTGTTAAAATTTACATATTCCCAATAGAATGCGTTAGGAACAGGGCTGCATAATATCTGAAAACGCATTAAATTTCATTAATATAAGTATGTAATTAAATATTTCGCAAAGAAGGAATATTACCCTTTGAATTGCTTTAGGAAAGAAATAGATTAAATGTAACTTATTGAGAATTTTATAGAACAGAAAATAATACCTTCATTAACAAACAATTGCCGATTTTGAAGTACAAATATATGTCACTATCACAACCAGAAATTAATTTTCTAATGTATTAGTATAACTACTATAATTATCTACTACTTATTACAATTTTTTTCAAGAAACTCACTTTGTAGTATGTCGCAAAAAGTGTTCTTAGGTGCTTACAAACCTGGTCGTCATTTGCAAAAGTTTTTCCATTGAGCAAATTTCACAATTAGTCATAATAGACGGTAATCTATTGGAGGAAGAGGAAAACATGCCAGTGTAGTTACAATATTTTGTTCTATGTCTTCTTTGCTATATGAAGTTCCACTTCGTCATGGAGAAAGATCAGTTGTTAGATTTTTGAATGCCAGACGTTTTCCGTGAATTTTTTGTGCACTTTTTGCAATTGCTGAACGTAGACCTTTATTGCCAACTTTACGTTTCGAGCCATTAACACTAGGGATTCCACTATACCCAAACAATAGTTTTTCGCCATGAATATTCCGATGGTGTATCTGTGCCCAACCTCTATCCTTTTCTGACGAAATTCTCGTATCCACTCTTCATCCCCAGTAACAAATATTTGTTACGGAATGGTCATTTTTTTACTTTGATAGAATACTTTTGGCGATCTGTGTTCTGCCTTATTTGTTTGACTAAGATTTTTTACCGAACTTATCTAACTTTCCCAAGCTTCTCATCTAACTTTCCCAATTGTCTCGTTCGAGTTCCACCAAAATTTTGTTTTGTTATCCTCAAATATCCTATTTTGGACCACAGATTATTATCAACCAGCTTTGCTTTATTTAATGTGCTACATGACAACGTTGCATTTTTTTTAAACAGCAGAAGTGTTAAATGCCTACTTCATCCTTTGTGTAATTCTGATAAAATACCAAATATTTCTACCGTCCAACATATAAGGTTCTTAAGAGACGGTAGAATTACAACGTTTTTAAAGCTGTTGAAGCAATTTTAAGCTTTCGGAGAATCACTAGCGTCATGTCTGACCAGTGGTATTGTTAAAATAGTATAATTACAACTATATAGAACATAATAAGTGTCATTGTCTAAGATTAATAATATGGTTTTGGTAGCTCTAGCTTTTATTGACAAGGCCCCGCTTTCATAGAGTAGTGAAAATGTAAAATGCAAAAGCATTCTACTTATAAAAGGTATTTATTACAGTGAAAGAAACTTGGTTATTTTTTTCATACAAAATTAAAGTTACAAAATGTAATTATTACGAATGTTACTTAACAATAAAGAATGCAAACAAAATAATAATCCAAAAACGTTCTTCTACTTATTTGCCTACTTCTTAACAAAGCCAACGGAATAGTTGACATTGCAGGTTCCACGTTTATTGAATTACTATATGTATATAGTTATATATTACAATGTATTCTACGACAAAACTCCTGGTAGAGAGGCAGTAGAGCATTTAGTAAGTAGAAAATCGGGACTACAAAAAAAATGCGAAAAAAATCTGTTGCTATATTTTGTAATTATAAGGGGGATACTGTAATGTATAGATTCCCACGTAGAATTGCAATACTTTTGTTGAAGATTAGTAATAAAGTTTTTGTAACCCTAGTCCTTACTGACAATATCTCGCATTCAGGGAATAGTGAAAATATGAAATTCATTATATTTATGTACACGGTAAGATTTAAAATGCAAAACGTTACTTACTTTTATGTTTTCCGTGTCTTTCTTCTTGACATCCTTCATTACATGTATCGCTATATTATTGTATGGGTATATGGTGGTCGGAACGTTACCATTATCATTAACTTGCCCAATATATCTTCCCGGGGCTCCTTCAATGGCATCGTATGGAATATCACCGGGTATGTACTCCCTCCAATAATAATCTTGCACAATAGTCCCTGTGAAATGTCTCCATCATCAGTGTTATTTGAAGAAATTTTTTGTTGCGAATTTCTCACGTTATGAACAATAGAGTTGGAAATGTGTCTCTTGTTAATGTCTTCCAAAATAGTCTGTACTTCAATCGTTTAAACCAGGTATGGGCAACCTTTGACATGTTGTGGGCCAAACTTTAATGTGCAAATACGTTCGCGGGCCGCGTTTAACAGTAGTGCATTTTAAAGTAGTGTTCATAATTTTTTAGCGATAGATATCAGATATGAAATAATACAATATCTCGCGGGCCGGATCAAATCTTAGAGCGGGCCGGTGGTTGCCCACATATGGTTTTCACCATAATTCTGGCTTTTTGAGCGGCATAAAAATATTTTCCGGTTTATGACTGACTGCCTGACAACTTAGCTAGACTTAGAAATACGTAGGAAACGTGCAGGATTTCCTCCTTTAATTTGTGTTGGATAAAATGAATATCCCTAATTCTAAAATATTAGTTTTACTTGATCTTGATTATGCCATTCATGGAATCGCAACCTTCTTCTGCCAGGATTGTATAAACATGTGTCAAAACAGTCGCGAAATAATGGGTACCGTGTCAAAGGAAGGCGAAACAGTTCATTAAGGAACATTCGCCCATATACTATATATATAGTATGTAGCGGACATATTGGGTATGGATAGAGAGTCTGTTAGAAAGATGATAGATGATTAGTGTACTAACCTTCCATTCGTAAGCTCAACAAGAATATGAATAATATGAGGGCTAGAACAGATAATAAATAGATATAGATTTTGACAAATATAATAGGAATCCTACTATGCCAATATGAGTGATTGATAACGTCGCGATTTCTATAAACTGAAGATGAATGTCTGAAAGACGTACATACGCACAAAAACTTTTCTCGAAGTCGTTAAGTCTAATTAAAAGAAAGAAGCTAGAGAACGTACTTTAATGAGACTTGAAAATTATAATTAAGGCTGTCTATCTGTTTACTTCAGGGATTGAATTACTCGTATTTATACCTCACTTATGTATTATTAAAACTTCATTGTTAATATATTTGTATAATTTGTTCCTCTTCCTATTGCCTACTTTCAAGTTCTCTTGTTTTCTTTGGATTACTTCCGAGCCTTACTTTTAGGACTTTCTCTTACAACATATTCCAAATCTGCCAATTTCCTGGCATTGCGAATATTTTCAGATTTTCATACCTTGTCGCAATAACCTATATAAGTACATATATACTTCAGTCATACGCTGAAGGGGAACGGAAGCAGTGTACAGCTTAGTTTGGGTATTTCATTTTTCTTCAATTGTTTAGTTAGGTAGCCTATGTAAAAATTTAACAGGTCGACCTATTGGGCAGCATTCTTATTAGTTTGATCATTTTTTTTTGTTACATAGCAACATCTACAACACTACTGTGGGCAAAAAATAGTAAGACTTTGTTCATAATTTTTAAATTCTTAATTTATTCTTCCAAATCTATTTCGTCCCCCTCAAAGTAATCCCCCCTGGCCCCAATACACTTGTGCCAACGTTTCTTCCAATTCTCGAAACAGTTGTTAAAGTCAATTTCAGGAATAGCCTTCAATGCGCGCAGCGATTCACGTTTAATGTCTTCAATTGACTCAAAACGGTTTCCCCGGAGCGGTCGTTTGAGTTTTTCTGAATATCCAGAAGTCACACCGAGCTAAATCAGGCGAATACGGTGGTTGGGGCACGATATTGGTTGAAAATTTGGCGAAAAATTCGCGAAGAATTAATGCAGTATGCGACGGTGCACTATCGTGGTGCAAAAACCAAGAGTTGTCGGCTCATAATTCTGGCCTCTTTTTACGAATAGCATTGCGCAAACGACGCATAACACTCAAATAGTATTCTTTGTTGACAGTTTAGCCGGTCGGAAGGAATTCGGAGTGCACCACACCTCGATAATCGAAGAAAACTGTCAACATAACCTTGATTTTTGACTTGCTTTGACGTGGTTTTTTGGGCTTCGACTCACCTTTGATCGTAGATCCAAGTCTCATCTCCAGTTATGCCTTTCATTTTGTCTTGATAGTCGGAAAGCATGTTTCATATACGTCAACGAAAAAATTGAGTGATTTTGGAACAAATCGTGCTTTCACTTTTCTTAGGCCCAAATGATTTTCACTGATCCTTTCGATATTCCAACGATGCCAGTAAGGTCTCTGACTGTTAATCGTCAATTCTCAAGCACCAATCCTTGATTTTATTGACGTGTTGATCATCAGTTGATGTTGATGGCCATCCTGGAAGTGGTTCGTCATCAACGCGTTCTCGACCCTCTTTGAATAATTTGTACCAATCAAAAACACTTGCCCGCAACAATTATCACCGAAGGCCTTTTGCAACATTCTGAACGTTTCGCTACCAGATATTTGATTCCGTACACAAAATTTAATGGAACTTCTTTGTTGAATAATTTCACTCATTGTAAAAATCGCCGAATGCACTTTTTGTACTTCAGAAAGACAAGCATATACTAAACACTAATGATTATTTTGATGTGATATTTGGCACAATGTCACTGATAGTCATACCAACCTAGAAAAAAATATTTCGACGAATGGGTTTTCGCGCGAAATTTAAATTAAAAAGTCTTACTATTTTTTGCCCACAGTAGTATATGTTCTGATTATTCTTCGTGTTTCGTGCTTTCAAACGCTTTAGCAAAATCAGTAAATACTAATATAAGCGTTCCTCTCTTTTCAATTACTGCTAGTATTATATTGTGTAACGTTGCTACTTCACATGATTTCCCTTTCCTGAATGTTGCCCGCTCCTGCCTGAACTCTTGGTCTTTAATGTAGATACTACTATGTGTTGTATGTTCTAGTATCTTTTTATACTGTATAGCAAAAATATTCCTCGCCAATTTAGCATTTCGCAATCTTCTCTCTTGAGTAGTTTTGTGAACAGCCTGTTTCTACAGTCAACAGGCATCTTTTTTTTCCTATATAACCTCACTTGATGGTTACAGCATTTCAATTGAGTATCATATATCTGCTTTTCATAGGTTTTTTTGGTATATCACCCACGCCCAAATTCTACTTGTTCCATCTATTCGTTAGTGATAAATATATTTTTATATTAGCATTACGATTCTCTTCCGCTCCATGGGTCTTATTTTAAAAACTACTAAAATGTATCGACTTGAAAAAGAAACATAAAACTGTTCAGGGCTTTGTGGAAGACACTAAATGAAATTAAATATTTTAAGCAAATTATAAACAACTATATATGTAATGATTACTGCGAGCCTGAGATACCTGGTTTATACATTCTTGGATTAAAAAGAACTAGATACGATTGATCGCACTATCATTTATTAACTCCACCTTCGCTGATAACAATCTTAAAATACTAGAAGTAAGAACATTAAACGTTTTTTCTTTGTATGTGATTTTATGACTTTATTGAGTTTAAAAATATAGAAATAAAATAATACTTACCAACAAATGGTATAATTAAAAACAAATAAATTCTCCACATTTCTCAATATTTATTTTTTTTAATGTTTGACAGTGCACAATTATGCTATATATATATACTCATGTATGTACATTTAAATCAGTATGGAATATTCAAATTCTTATCTTATATGTATATCCGGTATAATAATCAAAAGAAGTAGCGGAAACTAGATATCCACGTGATGAAATTTAAATTTAAACTTTTCGACAAAGCATTTGATACATACATATGTAGATACAATTTTGTACATCAGAAATTTATAGCGTGATCTTAGATACAATTGTATATACGGTCAGTTATGTAAGTTACGTAAGTTTATGTACACTCCATGAATGTTGAAAATGTATGAAATGGTAATGTTTTTCATTTTCAAAACAAAATATATCACTGCTAACGCAAGATTTTTACCGGTTCCTAAACTATCTTATTACGATTAATATTAACTGTAACTCACTTATACAGAGATGTGTTGCGATTATTCTAAAAATCGACAAGAAACTAAAATTTAATTTAATTATTATTAATCAAAAAATTAAGGAAACATTGAGAAGTTTGTAATCTTAAATGATATTTATTTTGTTTGAATGCAAATAGAATTCAAAAATTACTTTCTATAATCCTGACGGTTTTTAGGGTGTTGACCACATTTCCTACAACTTGCCTATATTTAGGCCTTTCGCAAGATGGAGAACAGATACATTTCTCTATGATGTCTATAATTTTGTCTATTGCATCTACATCATTGCCCACCAACTCTTCAAATCCAAACCAACAAATGGTTGATAACAAAATATGTTTCTACATTGTCAAGAATCTTCTAGTGTATCGAATTACATATTCTTGCGTAGCAACAGTCGAACTGAAAAGTCCCCGGTCTACCATAGTAAAACACAGTTTTTTGGCAAAATTCGATTTTATTATTCAACATAGTTGCCTTCGAGGGCGATACACCAATTATAGCGTTCTTCCAACTTTTCGATACCATTTTTGTAGTACGAATTGTCTTTAGCCTCGAAATAGGCCTCAGTTTCGGCGATCATCTTCTCATCCCTGCTAAATTTCTTCCCGGCGAGCATTCTCTTGAGGTCTGCAAACAGGAAATAGTCGCTGGGGACCACATTTGGAGAGTACGGTGGATGGGGAAGTAATTCGAAACCCAATTCACTTAATTTGGCCATTAATTAATTTGGTTTTCATTGATTTGTGACACGGTGCATTGTCTTGGTGAAACAGCACTTTCTTCTTCTTCATATGGGGCCGTTTTTTTTTGCGATTTCGTTCTTCAAACGGTCCAATAACGCTATATAATAGTCGCTGTTGATGGACTGGCCCTTTTTAAGATAATCTATGAAAATTATTCCATGCGCATCCCAAAAAACTGACGCCATAATTTTTCCAGCTGACTGTTACGTCTTTCCACGCTTTGGAGCCGGTTCATCGCGTGCAGTCCACTCGGCTGACTGTCGATTGGACTCTGGAGTGTAGTGATGAATCCATGTTTTATCCATTGTCACATATCGACGCAAAAACTCGGTTTTATTACGATTTAACAGCTTCAAACACAGCTCAGAATCATCAATTCGTTGTTGTTTTTGATCGAATGTGAGCTCGCGCGGCACCCATTTTGCACAGAGCTTCCGCATGCCCAAATATTCATGCACGATGTGTCCAACACGTTCCTTTGATATCTTTAGGATGTCAGCTATCTCGATCAACTTTACTTTACGGTCATTTAAAATGATTTTACGAACTTTTTTGATGTTTTCTTCGGTGACAGCCTCTTTTGGTCGTCCACTGCGTTCGCCGTCTGCGGTGCTCATTTCACCACGTTTAAACTTAGCATACCAATCAATTATGGTTGATTTTCCTGGCGCAGAGTCCAGAAACTCCTCATCAAGCCATGCTTTTGCTTCAACGGTATTTTTTCCCTTCAAAAAGCAGTACTTTATCAGCACACGAAATTCTTTTTTGTCCATTTTTTTAAATAACAAAAGTAGCTTCACTCTTAGTGATATATCTCAGTAACTAATGGTCGGATTGCTGTCAAATTTTGACACGTTTCGTTTGAAGGTTAGTACTATCTAAAAAAACATGAATTTAATAACAGTAACGCCATCTATGTGTCAGACCGGGGAGTTTTCAGCCGACCTGGTATTTATTATATGCAAAGTCATTTAATATTGGTGATGTTTATGTCTGTATCATAGTAATAACACCTTGGACGTCTAATATGTATCTGGCATAAATAATTTAATTCTCAGATGCAGTTTAAAAAAAATATAAATATGGAACGATATATTAAAAACCTGTATAATACTTCCCTTTTCGTGCATCTATCTCATATTGACTTTAACGGCGTACTCACTTCTGTAAGCGGTTTTTGGCACTGGTTTTCCGATATACCATTCAACAGCTATCCTACATTCTAGAAGTCGTTAGATTACAGCCCTTTTAATGCATAGTTTAATTAAGTTATAGGTTATATGGCAATAAGGTAGATGAAGAGACAAAATAATCCAATTGAGTAGTTGTTATCATGGTCTCTCTGTCAAAATACTAACACACCGCATAGCATGATAAAGGATTCAGTTACGGGCTTACGATTAGGTATATTTTGAGCACATTCTCGTCCTGAAACAGCAATTTTTATGGTAAGTGTGTTAAGTTCTTGATGGACTATTTATTTCCTTGAGGTCTAAAAAAAGCTAAAAATTAAAATAATATTGATTACCTGCCAATAATTAGATGAATATTACTAAAAATCCATATGCTACTATTACTCATTTTAGTCATTGATTATATGCTAGTAATTAGATTAACATTTCTGAGGACTTATACAGCAGTATTAGGCATTGTTTATATGCCAGTAAATGGATTCATATTTTTGAGAGCTTTTATGCAAGAGTTGCTCACTTAATTTCATGCTAATAAATGAACCGATAGTTTAAAACTAATTTTGAATTTTTTCATCCTTAGTTTATTTTTTTGTTACACTAAACTTTGGCATTGACATGTATTCGAGAATCCATATGCTTCAACGCTAGCAGGAATACTTCTACGGTTTATTGCTGTGGCGCCCCCAAAGACTTTTGTTTACAGGACTAGTTGGTTCCTTAGTAATAACGATAAATTAGGGTAAGTAATATGAGCTCTTGTGCTACTATCTACACTATGGTATAATGTAGAGAGAGTCATTACAATATAACAAACGAATAACTGTCATATAAAACTAATGGGTACATATTCGAAAAGTACAGAAAAAGCTTTCAAACAGTTTAACATTTATTCAGTGTCTGCCTCATGTGTGCATAAAAAATTGTAAACGACCATGCCATTAGTCTATAGATTTACACGTCGTTTCTAGCGATATTTGTGTTACAGTTTCAAGAATACTAAGATTCAAAGACTCCAAATTTGGAAGACATTTTTTACAAGCCGTATCTTTTAAAAATATCTCATAATCGATAGTCGAGACTGTTAAGGTCAAGGCTGCTACCAGATTTTACCACTGTTTTCAGCACAATAACCTGGCGCTCTGAGTAAATAAAGAAACATCCTCCTAAGACTGGCTTTACCAAATCATTACTGAGACAGTATGAGCACTACGACGAAACGGTATCTTCTTTACACCATTCATTACATGATTCGTTATATTGCTAATGGGTATATGGTGGTCGGAATTTTATTATTATTAACTTTATCAATATGCCTTCCCGGGGCTCCTTCAAGGGCATCGTATGGAATATCGCAGGATACGTACTCTCTCCAGTAATAATCCTGCACAACAATAGTTCCTGTAAAATGTATATATATATATATATATATATATATATATATAATCAGGTTCATAAGGAGGAATTGTTTTTGGGGAATTTCTCGTGTCATAGACGCAAAGTTTTTCAAAATAGTTTCTACCTGATTCGAGGAAACTAACAGTGTAGCTTTATGAATGTATGTATGTAAATAAAACTTGTACAATACGTTGCTACGTGCTTGCTGATTGTACACGAGAGCAATTGCTCGGGGGAGCTTAAGTTGTTCCGGGCAGCAACGAACGATGCCAGCCAGCTATCGCGGAGGTGGTGGTTCGCAAGTTCAGATTTTTTTTTATATTTGATTTTAGCCTTAAGATTACAAAAAAAAAACAGAAGGGCGCCAAGAGCGAAATTTATGGCAGATGTAATCGTTTGATTTCTCAGAGACTGTAGCTCTATTGGCCTGTGAGTTGCCTAGAATTCTCCACAGTTTCAACGGGTAATTAAAATTGAAACACCCAGTACATTTGTACTCAACAATTCCACTATTTATTAATTATTCCCTCAACAGGTGAAAACTTGTTATATATATAAATATACAAGTATCAATGACTATTTTACACAAAAGGAGGAAATAAATATCTCAACAACAAAAAAAACATTAAAGTTTTCGGCGACCCGATATATATATATATATATATATATATATATATATATATATATATATATATGAGTTTACACTAGCCAATACTGCCAAAAATTAGTACATTTCCCCCATATAATTTCGTAAAGTAATTAAATCTACAAAAGTTGGTTCCTTAAATTTATTACATTACCCACATATAATTTCAAAAACTAATTAAATCTAACTACGTTGGATTGTTAAATTGGCAAACAACTACGACGCCTTATTCTTTTGCTCTAAGGTTCCCACTCAGTGAGTTACGTTTCTTTTTTTGCTAATGTCGAAGTATAATTTAGTAAAACTGGAGGCTACTTATCGCATCCCGTTCTGTGGTGCAATTCCCGTGCCGTGGTGCAATTCCCGTGCGGCCCAGAAATTCCGTCGGAGTTTGGTGGGACCTACGGAAGAGTAGCGTTGGCCGTCACGATGCTTCGTCGGAGTTTTTTTTGTTATATGAGCGGGCACCTAGACCGCGGTAATTGGAGAAACCCTGTGGATTTTGCTAATTACGCTCAGATACACATGCGATTATGAGAAATCGAAGCGGGTCGATATTGTACGTCTAACCCTTTACGGAGCTAACTTTCAAATGCCCACGATATAGATAGATTGTCTCGGACCAGGGCAAGTAAGATGGACGGGGGGATGTTTTTGCATTTGCTAAAAGAACACCTGCTCATCACAAAAAGCGTTCATTGATATCAACAAAATCAAGGTCGATGTAAATGTACGCCGAAATATATTTATTTAAATACATTTTTAAAACTTTAAAACGAATATGATATCCTAAATATGTGTTTCCACATAACCTTCATCAACGACCATAGGCGTCCCTTATATATAATACGACGGGGTTCTTTTAACAAATAAATAAATATACAAGACTCCGAAATTGTTCTAACTGAAAAATAAACCGTAACAACGTCTAAGAACATTAAGTGTATCATCATCAATATTGTCCAGCACAGACCGGGTGGTTTGTATATACCTTCGGGGATTGCAGATCTCGTGCGTAATCTGTAGACAAAATATTAGAAATGCTCAGAATAAATATCTGCAGCTTCGGCTATAAAGTTAACACGTACCTTAGTGTTAACTGGGCATTCTTGTTGGCATTTGCTAAATTTATTTATTACGGTTTCATTTTCGTGCACTGTAAAATGTCTCTTCAATAATTTCTTCGACAGTGCTGACTGCATTTTGATAAATCGTTTAGCATTCCTTTGCAGTCAGTAACATGTTACCTTATATAAATAATTATTGCTCAGTAAATATTTAAAAGTATTGTTAATAATATTAATAACTTCATGTAATAATGAAAACTGCAAACACAGAAAAGCAATTCAAATACAAAATACCAAGGGATTATCAAATACAAATGATAAATGACAGTCACTTGTCACAACATTCTAACGAGTGGCTGATCAATTTTGCTACATTAAGAAAAACAAATAACTTTTTGTAAAGTTTATGTAATTTATTTTTAGTAATTCATTTGAAAAATAATACATTTTTATTAAAATAATTCATGAAGTTTTGAAAATAATTGAATTCAAATGGCCTCCACCCTCGGTGACACATGTGCGACATCTTATCAAAAAGTTATTCATTACTGCCTGGAGTGTTGCAGCGGGAATTGCCTCAATTACCGTTCGAATGGATTGCTTTCAATCATCCAAATTTGTTGGGTTTCTTTTGTAAACTTCTTGTTTGCAATAACCCCACAAAAAAATGAGGTGCAGTGAGGTTAGGAGACCTGGGAGGCCAACGGAATGTGGAGTTTCTTGAAATCAGTTTATTGGGGAATTTTTGCCGCAATTCTGTCATAACAGGCGTGGCTATGTGACAAGTTGCCCCATCTTGTTGAAACCAAACAGAGGGATTCTCTTTCGGCATAGTTCTGGAAAGAAAAAGGGCCCGACAATGAACCTTGAAGAAACTGCACACCACACTGTGACGCGAAGTGGATGTAATTGCATCTGATGGAGTATCTGTGGGTTAGAATTATTCCATATTCGACAATTTTGTTTGTTAACATTGCCGTTTAAATCAAAATGTGCCTCGCCAGACATAAAAATGCAGTTCAAGACGTTTTCATCGTCTGACGCCATTTGAATGATCTTCGCACAAAATTCCAAGCGAATCGGGAAGTCTCTTGGGTTCAGTTTGTTTGTTAATTGAATCTTATATGGAAATAAGTTTAAATGTTGGTGCAAAATTGTCTGCAGTGACTGTCTGCTGACACCCATTTGAGCAGATAAGCTCCTTGTCGAAACTCGAGGATTGGATTGTATGGCAGCAGCTATAGCAGCGATAGTTTCCTGCGTCCGAACTGAGGGATCTCGATGATAAGGCCTTTTTGCGATTGTGCCACGCTCGGCAAAATTCTTCACGAGCCTCATTATAGTCCATCTGCTAGGAGGAGTGCCTACGGACTCTAAAGCGTGAAACCGTTGCACTATCAAAATTCTTGTTTCATTGTCCCAATTCTCCATTTTAGTTAAATTTAAAGATCAATCTATAAAATAAACTAAAAATGGAACAGGTTGGTTACACAGAAAACAAGTTATTACGTTTTTTTTTTTTTTGGTAGCAGCTTTCATCAGCCACCCGTTATTACAAAGATGATTTTTTTTCATCGTTTGTTCTCCGGGCTTTTAATGAAACTTTAAGAACCTATGAATAGGCAGTTCTAAAAATCACGAATGCCGTTTTTTATATTATAATTCTGGGAGAAGGTATTTCTATCTACACTCTCGGCACTACCCTCCTATTAACTTCCGCTTCGTCTAATATTGGTCTGCGTTTCTTTTTGCACACACTGTACTTGACAAAATAGATTGTAATATCATTTATTCGTCCTAGTTCACTAATAATGATGTTAGATAAATGAAAGCAACAATATTAGTAGACCTTCCCTTGTGTGTGTTTTATTACTCTATTGAGAAACAATAAAGAGATGAAATAATACTTACTAGCAAAAGATATGTATAAGAACAAATAAATTCTCCACATTTTTCGATATTTCTAATTTACCAAAAAGGTCCTTAATTAATTAAATTGGAGCTAACAAATTTATGAAGGTAGTATTTAAAGCATAAGCAATTGCTTGAATTATCCACTAAATTAGAGTTATCAAATTTTATAAGTAATACTTAAATAGAGAACGGTTGACCAGTTGACCGGTTTATTGATTTACTGCTGTAAGTGTGTCAATTTTAATAATAAATTCTATCTAACGAGTCAATAACTAGTGAAAGCAATTAATTCTACCTAATGATTGAATAAATAAATGAATAATTATTCAATTTTACCCTCAATTTAACCAGCTCGCCATTGAATAATTTCGTAATTAGACTGAACGTGTTTGCATGTGAACTGAACAATTAATTTTACATTGTTATGGATCAAATATAGATAAAAATAAATTATTTAAATGATACTAATTACGAAGGTCTTGGATCCCTGGCTTCATTTCAGTTCACTGGTATCTTAGATCATCGAGCAATAGGCCAGATGTGTTTATTAAACTTTAAGGCTGCAGATTTAGCTCTGTCTTCTTTAACAGATGAAAACTGGATCTTCATAAAATAATTAGTCCAGTCCATTAAATATTTAACAAGCAACAAAAGGTAGGGAAAGACGGAACCTTAAAGTCGACGTAAAAAAAACAAATGGAGAAATTAGGCCACTATATAATACAAAGAGTTACATACTTCACAGTTCATTTTGACAGTTAATTAATGAGAATAAATCGTCGTTCTAGTAAGATGCTAATGTTCAATTCAACCTGGACTTTCAACCACGTGTCGAGGTTGATCAACTTATCTAACACAATCAAATTATAAGTTGACAAATTAATCGATCGGGGTATAATACATCGTCGCTAAGTAGTTACTTAATTAAAAAATGAGCCAATCAATACCAATACAAAGTTGAACTTTTGGTAGACTTCTTAACGATGTTTATAATCGATAGAGAGGACGATATGACTAGGCCATTAACTTATATGCTCCTAATCACATGTCTCAGCGAAGAGAAGGGATTATAGGGACTTATTACTCCAGCAGTTAATTACTAAGAACTGAGGATAGCTTCAAATAAATGTTATTACCATAATCAGACGAATCTACTAATTAAAATAACAATTAAATCCTTGACGAGATCTGTAGCCCTTAAATAGTATTGTTTACAAATTAAGGCTGACGAATACGAGTGGGCGACATATGTAATTTGTCAAAGAAATGAGAGTTGATCGAATAATTATTGCCTAAATTTTGCAGCTCCACAACGTGCAACGGTAACCGCAGAATATGAACATAATATAAATTGTGCCTTTAACAAAATATCAAGAGTAGAAATGTAAAGGAATCTGTGGTGTATTTACACAAAATAATATCGATTAACGGGATCGAAACCATAAGAGCCGTTGTACATATCTAAAACTAACATATAGAATGTTATTCGCCACTGCCAACATATCCTACCTTCGATAGTCGTACTAACAGTATCAAACTTTGTAGTATCACGTGTAGCTACACTATAGGAACATTGGAAGAAGTCGATGCAAAAAAATTCTTCGCTTGGCCATATTTCTGATTAGAAAATATTATTTCTTAACAGCTGGTAAGAATTGGAAAAATATATGAGATTTAGATCGAATATCACGAATATTCCGCTAATAAATTTTTAGTATACGGGAGATACTGTTAAGCGATTTTAGTTTTCTCGCGTAATAATAAATATTTGGAATGATATTCATACATTCAATTTCTAAGTTAAAACGAACTTGTATTTATATTTTAATATTGCTGTATATTTCGGACTGCATTGGTGGTACGATCGCGAGAAAAGAACAGAGTGCTCCATTTATTAAAGGATTTCATTTTGTCCTTTTATGTCATCCATCACTGCAAACTTAAGTAGAAGTGCTTGTATTCTGATGAGTCGACACCCATTTGAGAACGCTTACATCAAATATACCCAGTCTTTGAACATGAAAATTCTTTTCACCCAGTAGGGCAACGTTAATACATTCCTTTAAGAAAGTAATGTCGAGGGCAACTTGTTCATTAATTGGTATGTCAACACAACTTAACCTAGATTCTAATTTAACGCATGACAAATTCGTATATCGTCTCGCGTTGTCGTGATGAAATAAAACTATTTTATAATTAAAGAGCTCTTGATATTTCTGGATGATTCATTCATTCATGCTGTCCAATTTACGGTAGTGCACATGGTTTAATTGTTTCTTTCCTTGGTAGGAGCTAGAAAAACATGACACCGTTGAGATCCAACTACACTGAGAGTATAATCTTCTTTTAATGAATAATTGTTTTCGATGACGTTTGAAGCGAGTCTTCAGGTCAGAGATATGACCGTTTCCCCACTTCTCATCACTACTATCGGTCGTTTTATCCAACGTTCGTTTTTCTCACTGTAAGAAATATATCGTAGATGTTTATATGCGCTGTCAAGTGAATTTTTTCGATATCGCGAGTAACCCAAATGTAAAAAGCTGCTTCCGTATCCTAGTTTGTCATGTGGTGGTGAACCCCTAAATGATGGGTGTTAAACGTTTCAGTAATCTTTTGTGTGACGCCATAGGTTTGATAGAATGAACGCGTTCTTCCTTTTACTGTACTAAAAGTAAAATGCGAGGAAAATACACACCCTGGTCTACCATTTTTTACCTCTTACAAAATTTCAATTAACAAATAGCTCACTTTTTTTGAAATTATATTAGAACTCTCAGTCATCAATGTGGCGCAACATAAAAATAGATGCGAGTGGAGCCCGGCTTTTGCACAAACGAATAAGTGACATCTGTTGACAAAATGACTAATAAATTTTGCCACAATCCAATAAATTATTTGCACACAGAAAATGTAATTTATATTTAATATTTAATGTTTCTATATATTTTTCTCCTGAAACAAATACGGATTTACGAACATCATTCTGAATCACCTAATACAGAGCTACATCATGTTCTAGAAAAAGCAGTACATAACAGAAGTTGTAAGTTACGTGAATTAAGTTCTTTAACAAGGACTATTTCAAACCATAATAGTTACATAACTTGCGACCGTGTTTGAACAAATGCACAAAACTATTCAAATAGTATTTTGCTCAATAAACTATAATACTTTGTACCCCCTATCAAATTCCATGCACTTGCATCATTTTTGTCCAATTTTCATACGACTTGTAAACCATTTTTAAATTTTGATGTACTATATTAAGATTATAATCGTAAATAACAAAATATATTTATTGCTATGTTTAAATGTTTGAAAGATAGTCTGAAAATATTATCCGGCTGTTATTGGTGGTCATAACGTGAGAATTTCCATACATTTCCGTTTGGAAATATTGGAATGGTTAAGACTGTTAAAAGTGAAATATACGCCCCCTTCGGGAAAAAGTGGAGTAAATATATCCGACTATCTTATCAGATATATATATTCTATATACATTTCTTCTCAAATACTTAATTTATTTTCGGAGTATTCTACAACCATGATTACTACTACAATGCAGTTTAATAACGAGTATCCAGAAATTATTGCGATCTCATCGTAACTTGTAAAACATATTTGTTTTAAAAATACGTAATAAATATAATGGCCGTAAAAGAAATCAAAAACAAAGTTATGTACGCAAATAATTATCCATATTGATCCCATTTAATGCGTCCATATCGCATTAAACGGAATTTAATGTGATACGCACTAAATGTAAATGAATAATCATTAAAATATTTTTTATAAGCGTCTTTTAGTATGGTCTTGTGCTTCTTTTGTGAATTTTTCTATATGAAGTTTTGAACGTATTTTTTGTCAGTATGTGGGAGGGAACGCTTTGGGCTTCCAGCTCGCCTTTGCCGGCGAATATTCTTTCTCAAATGCTCCATAATGGTTTCATTAATATTGTCTGTTAACTGCTGTCCCTTTGGAAGAATTTAAGAGTGGACAACGCTACGCTAAAGAAAACAGTCAGTGTGACTTTGATTTTAGAGCAAGTTTAACGTATTTTTTCGGTTTGGGCTCGTTAACGAAACTATTCGGAAACTCATTTTGCTTCCATATCAAACTCATAAGCCCCATCATGTCATCAGTTATGATGCATTTCATGAACGTGACGTCCGAATTATCAAGTCATACCACGAGATGGCTCATATAAAAGTATCAACTAAAAATGTGTGAATTGATTCGTTGGACATTGAGTAGTATCTAGTTTAGATAATGATTTTCATAATTTTTTTCCATGTTTGTCTATGTTTTCATTAGCAGAACACGTCGGAGTTTGGACTTTTCGACCTGCTTTAAATGTTTAGAAATTACTCGTCGCAGCCGTTTAAATTTCGGGAACTGGCAACACTGTTAGTGCTGGCTCCGATCTGATGATTGCATCGTGAAGTTTGTCTTTAGACGATATATTTACCTTGACAGTTTTATTATCCGGTCACTATTTATATTGTTGACAATAACTTGAAAATTTTATGTCAGGGAAAAAAATGGAATTAACAAGAATGCATCGGCTGAATTTTTTATATATGGTAATGGAGCACCATCGAAAACTACAGTATATCGTTGTTATTGTGAATTCAAACTTGGATGGCGTTCTTTAGACGATGAATTTCGTGAAGGTCGTCCTACAAATGTTGTTGTGTCGGAAAACATTAATGCAGTGTCTGAATTGCTAATGCAAGACCGTCATGTGACATACCATGAGATCGAGGTAGCACTAGGTATTAGTAACACCAGCGTGTATAAGATCCTGCATGAACATTTAGCCGTTAAAAAGCAATGCTCACGTTGGGTACAACATAATTTGACAAGCGCTCAAAAAAGGACTCGCGTCGATTGGTGCCAAGAAATGCACAAAAAATACAATGGCGGAGCTTCAAAGAACATTTATAAAGTTGTCACAGATGATTAATCTTGGATCTATACGTATAAGCCTGATGGTAAACAGTAGTCGACTATGCGGGTATTCCAAGATGGGCCAAAACCAACAAAAGTTGTTCGCGCTCGAAGTACATCAAAACAAATGGTCGCTTCATTCTTCACCATGACAATGCGGGCTCTCACAGGTCGCTTTAAACAATTGAATATTAGACCGGGCAAAACATTGAATTGATGAGTCATGCGCCGTACAGCCCTGATCTAGCACCCTGTGATTTGTTTTTGTTCCCACGCGTGAAGAATAAACTTCGCAGTCAACGGTTTTCTACGCCGGAAGAGGCAGTTGAGGCATTCAAAACTCATATTTTGGAGATACCGCCTTCCTAGTGGCAGCAATGCTTTTCGGAAAAAGTACATTGATTTTCTAGGAGAATATTTTGAAAAGCAGTAAAACTATTTTCAATAATAAAAAATTTTTTTTGTGTGATATTACCAAAATATAAACGGCTACCCTCGTATGACCATTTTCGATAAACCTGGCTTATTATAAACTATTTTTTTTGCAGACACAAAATTTAAGACAAACATATATTTGTTTATTTTAAAAATCGTTGACTTAACCAAACCGACATGTGTAAATGAATTGATTAATAAATCGGGCCAAAAATCTACTTATCAATTAGTTACATTGTTGAGCAATTCCAGATATTTATTTCACAGAATGATATACGTAATTGGTGGATAAATTTGTATTTTTGACATTTATTTTTTTTAATTTTCGGTACCTAGAAACTGTATCTATGTCTATACGTACAAATTTTAGTAATAGCTGGATATACATACGTATTCGTCGATTTTGAAGAACCGAATGAAATTTCTATTATGTTAGATTCGTTGTTGAATAGTTTTGTGTATCTCGAAATTCTCACAGGGATTGTGCCTTTAGACCGACCACCTTTAGATTATAGTGACGGTGAATTCAAGTTTTTAATATGCTGTAAATTGCATTGTGGAAAAAGTTATTAAATGAAACTCACGGTTGGTTTTCCCTCTTGCATGTAATTAATTAAGCGTTTTTTGCCATGCGAAACTGATAAATTGTTATTTTAACCGCTTTCTATATCGTATATGTGAGAATGATATGTGAGAATGAGATTGCCTGTTCAGGAATTTATTCAAAAAATTTTCACGTTATATATACGATGTAGAAAGTGCACAATTATATGCAATTAAAAAAAACTATCGTAAGTTTCATTTAATAATTGTTTCTATAATGCAAGAAAGAAGAAAACTGGAATACATCGTCTCTCTGGTTTGTGAAGGCACATTCCGGGTCAGACTGAGATCGCAATTTAATCATTTAATAAAAATATTAAAAGAAATTGCAGAAGTTATTAAATATGTTTGCAAATCAGTTGGATACGTAAACTTACTCTTCTTCTGATGCTCTCAAAAACATTTGCAAAACAGTCTAAAGGAGCGAGATGTTACGAATGTGAAAGAAACCAGTTTTCACTTACCTGAGGTTCACGAAAAGAATTTTTCTAAGTAATTTAAATTAGCGTGCACAATAGGGATAAAATGTGTAACATTTCTTTTCAATTATGCTGCAAACTGATGATTATTGAAAGCAACATTCGAAAAACTTTCACTGCAATTTTTTCGTACATGCTTTAAAGGAATATTATCATGGCCCGTTTAGTAATTTTGTGTTTTTTTTAAGATATTTTTCGTAGATATTAGAATTTAATTCATCTGCTAAAATGTGGCCAAAATGAGTGAAAACAAATATTGTAAATTATTTTTAAACAAACTTCTTCGTTATATATATATATAAGGAAACACTTTTAAGCTAATGCGCTCTGGGTGTTTCCAAGCAACATCATTTTCCCGAGCAAATTTGGGAAAGTATATCCAAATCTCCTCGGCCCTCTTGGGATGTTATTGCTGACAATATTGTTTCAAATGAAAATCCGATAATTTTGGGCATTATTTATTTGAAATTATATATATATATACATATATAGTGATAAGATATTAACCACAAATATTTATTAGTTTTCTGCACGTTTCACATATTCTTTCAGAATAACAACTGTAATGACTATACTGAAAACGTACTCGTTATAAAAAAAAAGAAAGTAAAAGGATTAATGGAGAACACACCTTTGTTTTAAGAATGAATGTCTGATTAAATCAAAATAAATTAGCAATTTTGACGATGAAATAACGACAATACATGAAAATAGTATACAGGTATAGAATAATAGAGGTATTATAATACTATAGCTACTCCTTAAAAAGGAAAAAATTAAAGAAACGTTAGCACAATTTAAGAATGCTTATGGAAGAAAAAACTAAAATTCGAAGTCAGAGAAGTGGCAATTAGCTAAGCATGATAGAATATTCTTTCGGTAGCTACAACCTACAAATCTTATTATAGAAAACACATCGGTATATAATTATTTCTTCACATCTTTGTTTCTTCTAATAAATCATTTACGCTTTTGAATTCTCCATTTTCTTTGCGACCCATCCAAAATTTACGACCATATAAAAACATATTGCAAAATGGTCGACAAGTCAAAAAATAAATTATTTCTAATAACGACACCAAGGAAAATCCAATAAATAGCCCCAATAGGCCGCCGCAATATGCTATAAAATCCATGGAATCAAACAGTGCCTTTTTCTCTAGAGGAAAGAATTCAATATCTTTAAAATTTAAGCTCACCCTGGAATAATCTGTTGTATCCTCACTGTAAAAGAGAGTAAATTTAGTACTTCATAAACAAAGAATTAATAGTAGAAGAAAAGCACCAATATATAGTATGTATAGTTAAGGGTCTATTTTCGACAAGAGTATCATTGATCTACAATTACTTATACACGATATCTTAATCGCTCTTGTTTATATATATATATATATATATACATATATATACATAAATATATATATATATATATACATATATACATATATATATACATATACATCTATATATATATACATACATATATATGTAGATTATACTCCACAAATGTGTTTTGCAATTTAATTCAATTTTAAAAGTTCTTGACGATCATAGACTTCCATGTCACAATCAATACATTTTTCAGACCTCTGTATGCATTCAGTTAATTTTTTTAAACAAATGTAAAAATAGGAAAGTTTATAAAACAAATCGGAAGATAGTGCAACGCGAGTGCTGATCATTTATATTAAATGTGACACTAAACAATTCATCTATTTTCTAAATCATTAATATAAACAAGTTCCGTGCAAGTTTCTTTTTTGAAAGACTGAATTACCTAATAAATACCAATCGGTTAGATGAAATTCATGGTGAGTCTTTTTTCTTGATAATGCAGCAGCTACAAACAATGAGGATGCACCAGTTCTGACAAACTAAGGATAGCTACCGATGAAAAGAAATTGATAAAGTCCATGAAATTGTAACCGTTAACTGTCGAGTAAAGTTCGGAGAGATAGCACAGAAAGTAGGCATTTCATATGACGACCTACACTGCATCTTACATCAACACAATGGAAATAATATGCTAGATAAGTTCTGCATGTGCAGGAAATTCACTAAAGTGTGCAAAATAACTATTTCACAACAATGTTAAGACATGTTAAAATTTAATGAGGACGTTTTTTAGAACAGTTTTGTAACTGAACAGTAGGTATGTATATCACTATGCACCGGAGACCAAAGAGCAGTAAAAGTGGTGGACAAAACGTGATAGCTAACTCCAAGGAAAGCCAATACATTTCCGTCTGTTGGAAAGATGATAGCTACTATCTTTTAGGATTTCCAAAAAAAGTATTCATTTGATTACCTTGCTTCAAGGAAAGACCACAACAGATGAGCAATCAAATGTCGTTATTGGACCGATTGTGCGAAGGGTCTTATCTGCTGAAGAAAAAAAGTCTCGTACCACTAGAACAATCCTGTCCTACAAGTTAGCAACTGCGATTAGTGAATTGGCACAAATTACGATTCCACTTAAGAGGAACATTCATCGTATGTACCATACTTGGTTTCGTCGAATTTTTTTTGTTCCCAAACCTGAACAAATTCCTGGCTAAGACGAAATCCCCATGAAATACTGATATCATCGAACCTATAAATGAATATTTCAAAGTATTAGAAGTCTTTTTTTTCAGCTTTTACTTTTGTTGAAAATTGAGGTTTTGAAAAGTGTTGAATTAAATGTGTAGAAGAGCATTTTGAAAAATGAATACAAATTTCCACAAAAATTTGTTTTTTTTGTTTCGCTCTACAGATTCTTCGATCTATCCTTGGAAACCCGGCAAATACATATAGCAATAAAGCAAGAAATACGAATCCTTTAAACATGTAGCATTCAAAGGTAACAAAAAATGTATAAAGCTTACTTCACTGGAAGAAATTAGGAAATATTTAAAAGTATTCTTCTTCATTAATACTAGGATAATCTGACGTGTAACGACACTCAACCACTAACACTTTCAGAACTTCGGTTAATTTCTGACGTTTGATTTGAAAGACGAAATGGCATCATATGTCATCATCTATTGTCAATTTCAGCCATTTTTGACGCGCAGCTGTTATTTGACGGTCGTTTGAGTGTTTGTTGAAAATGGAAAAATCGAGTATCGAGCTGCCATTAAATATTTGTTTTTGAAAGGCAATACGCCCACGCAAATCAAAGATGAGGGACTCTCCACCATCATTTACCACAGTGAAATTTTGGGCAGCAGAATTTAAACGTGGCCGTAAGAGCTTGGGTGACGATGAACGTTCGGGACGTCCACAAACTGCAACTACTGATGATAACATGGCTAAAGATTACCAATCGGTGCTAGACGACCGTCGAATTAAAGTGAGAGAGATAGCAAAGGCTATGAATGTATTCAAAGAATGTGTTTGTCGCATGCATCGTTACTTGACAAGCTGAAGGCAGAAATTGTGGAAAAACGGCCACATTTGCAGATAAAGAAAATCCTGTTTCACCAAGACAACGCGCCATGGTGAAATCGAATTACAGTTTGACTGCTTGGCTTATCACCAAGCGACTTCTTTTTGTTCTCTCATCTAAAAATTGCGCTCGGAGGACAAAGAATTTCGTCAAATGAGGAGGCAGAGAAAAACGCATATTTGGACGGGTTAAAGAGATGGGAGCGTCGCTGGGAGAAGTGTGTAGAGTTACAAGGAGACTATATAGGAAAATAAATAAAAATTTTAAGAAAAAATATCTTGTATCTTTGTTAGATCAGAAACTTTTCAGACCACCTTCGTATCTACCATTTAATATACAAGTATATGATATGCAATATTTATCTTCAAATCGTGACAAGAAAAAATTAAATCAGATTATGTTAAATTATTTGAGGTGACCATAGACACTATACTGTTAAGAAAGAATTGCGCATTTTTTTCTCAAATTAGGTGATTTTCGTCTACTATTAAATCTACAGATACTGTAAGTGTACTAAAACTAAAAATTATATGAAATTCTCATCAAAAGTAAAGCGAATACTACTTATTAAGAAAATAATTCATTCCCATCGTTCGGAAATGAAATACTAATGTAGAATTGTTAACATTGTTTACAGAATTTTAACAGTTAGCTTTTGAAAATTTTAATTGTAATTGGAAAGTAAGAGGTTGTATTAGGTCATTAATGATATTAGTTAACTAAGGCCTTCGATAGTGTGCCCCGACATGTGTCTTAGGACATGCTGCAAAAATAGAATAATTAGTGAATTTTTGGCAATGCCATTAGTAGTGATTATGAACAACTTAATCTCGAAAAGAGTGAAACTAGACAACGTCGAGTGTTGACCCGCTTTGACTGATTATCCTGACGCACGAGATCTATAATAAATTTAAAAGAATGCGAAAATCCAGAGAAAATCGGACATTTTAAAAATAAAAACAAAACCTTACTGTTTTGGTAAAATTCACTTATTATTATAAGGTCGAGGAAAGAGAAGCAAGGAGAAATTCCCTGACATGGTTCATTAAGTAAAACAGAAACTTAAAATAACTTGGAAAACCAATTACTAACAGTGTAAAGGTGGAAAATTAATTAAGTACTGTTCAAAAAGAAAATACATATATTTACATAGTCTGTCGCAGAGAAAACCGAAGTTTTTTAAAATAAAAGCAGAAGCTCATTTTGGTAAAATTCATTTATTTTATTCAAAGTAGTCGCTTAGGGCTTCAATATCACGTTTTGCACGGTCAATCAATATGTCGAATGAATTTTTAAGTTCATCTTTAGAGATGTCCTTCAAAATCTCTGTCGATACCTCGTCAATGGCTTCGATAACGACATAACGCTGTCCTTTCGTCGGCAAATGTAGTTTGTAGAATAGATAGAAATCACAAGAGGACCAAATCCGGCGAATACGGTGTATGGTTGACGGGTAAAATGCCATTTGTAGTTAGAAAATCAGTGGTAAGCCTCGAGCGATGAGATGGTGCATTATCATGTAACAAACGCCAGCTACCATTTTCACGATATTGATAGCGCACACGACGAGTACGCGCCAAAAGACGCTTCATAATACCAAGATAATATACAGCATTGACTGTTTGACAAACTCTCTGTGCACTATGTCTTTCGAATCATAAAAACAAATCAACATTGTCGTTACTTTTGACTTCTCCAAACGGCTTTTTTTCGGTCTTTCTTCTACCTGAAATTTTCGTTCTTTTTTGAATCGCTAATCAAGTCTTACAATGTTGAATTCGGAGCAATTTTTGATCATAAGTTAGCTCATATAGTACAAACCTTGTACAGACCTTGCGCAAATCTTTCTCAGTCCTAAATGATGTGTCAAAATGTGACATTTAATTCCATTCGTACGTAGCGCACTAAGGATTTCGGTTCATTTCTGATAAATTCTCGCACAAGTTCTATGTTACTTTCCGTAACCACAGATTTCTTTGCACCAGGATGTTTGTTGTCATTTATGTTCATACGACCGTACTTAAATCGTTTATACTACTCATACATACTCCTACGTGATAAACACGCGTCACCATACACTTGTTTTATCAAATTGAACGTTTCGGTAAACGATTTACCGAGTCTAAAATAGAACTTGATATTTGCTCTTTGTTCAAAATTCATTTTTCTTCCAATGCCAAATATGCACTCTTTCTTTATGCGCAATTTCTCTCCTTCTAATGATGAAAATGAAAATTTTGACATAACATTGACGAAAAATCTACCTTAACGACGCATTTTTTTTTTAGATGGCGCCACGAAGGATTACGATTTTAAAAAAGTTTGGTTTTCTCTGTGACAGACTGTGTAAGTGCAGAGGCATTTTTGCGGACTTAATTTTAGTAGGGAACATTAAAAGTGTTTAAATAATAGAGAATAATGTAATAAGAAGGCGTTCAATGGTATGTATATTAACATGACATGGAAAAAATAATTTAGCTGTAAAAGCTAATGAAAATGTGCGGAAAACGTATTTGGCAGTAGACTATCTTATAATTATAAATTATAATAAGCGTTAAAGAAAGTTTCCTAAAAAACATTTCTATTCGTTGGAAATATTATAGCGTTGTTTGTTAACCTTTAAGATTGCAATGAAATTCTGATGATGGATTTTATAAAAACATGAAAATATGTATACGCCATTCTTGTACATTTACAAAAAATGTTTGATTATTCTGCCAGAGCGTTCCTGTGGCTTAAGATTCAATTCGAAACTCTTGGTTTCAACATTTAGACGATTTTGTTTACAGACGAAACAGTCAATAATTACATTATTAAGTCAGTCTTGCCTCATACGAGGGAGCGTTTTTATATTCGCGGAATGAGCGGGTTGTAGAGGAGTGAGTAGGCGCATTGGGGGCGTGGCCTGTGCAGCGACTCATGATTAGTATAAATACGAAGTTTCATTGTTATTAGACAGTTAGTCTTTGAGCTATCGTCAACCAAGTAACATAATCAGGAGTGAAAAGTGAAATATGGAAAAAATCGAATATCGTGCCGTTATAAAGTTCCTTACCAGGCAAGGAAAATCAGTCGCGACCATAATGAATGAGATGTCATTGGTTTACGGCGACTCTTGTCCAGGAAAAACTATGGTGTACAAGTGGCATAGTTTATTTAAACAAGGAAGGGAATCCCTTGAAGACGACCCGAGGCCGGGCAGGAGCATTGAGGTGACCACGCCAGCACTTATCCAAAAAGTTGAACAAATTGTACTCGAAGATGCTCGACTAAAGAAGAAACAACTCGCAGAAATGGTTGGAGTATCCGATACAACAATTTTTAAAATCCTACACGATCATCTCGGTATGTCTAAGGTCAGCGCAAGATGGGTGCCGAGAATGCTCACGCCGCCGCAAAAACAACAGCGCGTAGAGTGTTCGCGTGCATTTTTGGACTTCTGTAATGAAGACAAGGATGGTGTATTGAGTGGAATTGTTACTGGAGACGAAACTTGGGTTCATCATTATGAACCTGAGTCCAAACAAGACTCCATGCAGTGGCATAAAAAGGGCACAGCACCTCCCAAGAAATTTAAAGTGTCACAATCAGCTGGGAAACTCATGGCAACGGTATTTTGGGACTCGGAAGGAATATTGTTGATTGATTATAAAGATAAAGGTGTTTCTATAACTGGAGAATATTACGCTTCAATATTAGAGCGACTAAAAGAAGCCATTAAAGAGAAAAGACGGGGAAAATTGACAAAAGGTGTTCTGCTTTTGCACGACAACGCGCCCGTCCACAAGAGCCGCGTTGCGTTAGCTGCCCTGCATAAGGTGGGCTTCGAAATTGTGAATCACCCACCCTACAGCCCAGACCTGGCCCCGAGTGATTATTACCTGTTTCCGAAAATGAAAAAAGAGCTGCGGGGTAAAAAATTTACTGCCGATGATGAAGTCAAGGAGGCAGTTTCGGCGTATTTTGCAGATAAAGAGAAATCATTTTTTGATGAGGATATAAATAAATTAATTGAAAGATGTGAAAAATGTATCCGTCTTGCAGGTGAATATATTGAAAAAGAAAAATAATTTGGTTTTTTTATTTCCACCCCTTGTCCCCCATTCCGCGAATATAAAAACGCTCCCTCGTATATTCCTTATGAGTTCATAATCAAGTTTTTTAAACTGATTATTAATTGAGTTCGAAACTGTTAAGTTTTTATGTTTTAACGTGTAAATAATTCTCTCTTAAGACTAAGCATTGAAAGAGTACATTTTTAAGTTCGTCTGCCTCATTACATCTCTTGCGATTTCCTAATCAAGCTTTTTTAAGATTGTTTCGTATATGTACAAATTTTTTTAAGAAACTAGACAGACGCGTCGTTTCTAATTTGAAAACTCTAAGAAAATATTTACATGCAATAGTTAATAATAATTAACAAGAAACCTGTAGGTATCAATGGAAATGCATTTACGTACATTAAAGAACCTATGGATTTCGAGCAAAGGTGAGAAAATGAGAAAAAGCATCAATGAATGCTTGGAAATATGTAAGCGAGTGAATACAAAAGTAAAGCAAAGATGTGTAACACATAAAAAAGAACCCATGAAGAACTACAATAGATTTGTGGAAATAGTATTCTAGAGCGACTACTACTTTTTACACGAAATATAAAACTATCTACTTAAAATAGTGATTCTTAGCTTTTGATGAAAATTTTGTTCAAAAGTTACTTTTTGTAACGTTGGCGTTTTCGGGTACCCTGATAGCAGTTACTACAAATTACTTCGAAGTTATACTTAAGTGTTTTGCACGAAGGAAAGCATCGACATGTAGACTGCAAACGCATAACAGAATCTATATGCACATAGTTAGCCAAAAAATCATATAATGTCGTGTTTGAGAAAAGATGATTTATGGTGATAAAGTTGCCCAATACTTTTAAAGGGCCGGTTACTGAATGGTGGCATATTATTGTATCAGTGCTATTATCTGAAATAATTCAATAATTAATAAAATAATCGAGAATATGGAAATGTACGGTACTGTATGTATTAATTCTAGGAAGTAGTAGTAGGATATCTGGTACACAAAATTATAATTGGGATATATGTACATATAAATAGCATAAATATAGACAAATTAGGCAAGTTATACTTGAATAGGAGGTAAAAATTACTTTCATAGATTAGATACTGAAATATCATAAATATGAGTAAATCAAAAACTAATTATTTTCAGTCAATTGGGAAAGAAGCATTTTATACGCCTGTCTAATGAATTTAAAACAAAATTGAATACTATAGTTGAATTTGATGGAGCCTGTGGTTGATTGACTTAATCAATAAGGTTGATATATAACCCCTTTCCACAATTAACTATTTGTAAATTCTGTATACGCATTTCGACAACCAAGTTGTCATCATCAGCAGATAATTTCAAAGTGTCGCACCTGGTAAAACACGGCGAAAAAATTGTAAACCAAGATGTGCACATCTTGGTTTACAACGGTGCGGATCGCGTACGGATTTTATTTTTCGTGCAATTTTTTCGCCGTGTTTTACCAGGTGCGACACTTTGAAATTATCTGCTGATGATGACAACTTGGTTGTCGAAATGCGTATACAGAATTTACAAATAGTTAATTGTGGAAAGGGGTTATATATCAACCTTATTGATTGAATACTATAGCAAGAGACGTGAAGTAGAGATCCTCTAAAACAACGCTTCTTTTTAAGGAAAATGAGTAGCTAATGAACCATTATAATTGAACGACTAATTAGTTGAGGCAATTTTAATAATTATTAAGTATAGTATTTAATAAGTTTAGATTATAGTATTACTCAAGATTTTGGGACCTTATAATGTCCTATTACTGGTTAAGAACCGAAATAAAGTCGTCCCTTCTGAACTCGATTAATTTTGAACCCCAAGTTGGTTATAGTCAGTCTATTAATTGCCTATAGACAGTGTGTTATTTGTCTAAAATTGGTACTTGTGCCAGATAGTTTGTTGCTTGCTTAATCATGAGTTGATCTATTGGCTCACAGTTGATATAGGGGTATTTTATCAGATTAGTATTAGTAACCGAAATTATTTATTTTGTCATTTGTATCTATTTGTTAACCGATTACAAAGTCAGAGCAACTACATCAGGAATATTTTATTTGAACTTACACATATTTTAGTCGAACCTAAAAATATTTTATATATTTTATATGAACATAAAATATGTAAGAGGCGGGTTGACAGTGCCATGTTAAGGTAAATTTGTATAATAGCTGACGTAGTTGTTGATTTATCAATTGGTGATTAATAAATCTATTGATTGTAATACTGTTACTTGGGTTTTCTTTTAGTACTGGTGAAATTACATAATACCTAGTCAAGTCATAAATACTGGTACACAACTGAACGCACTCCACATCCATTTCGTATTGATTGCGATTTGACAGTTGACATTTATGCTTCACTGTGACGTAAAAAGTTCTCGACATTCATTGTTTACAATCATGGAATGGGGCGACATCGAAAATCGTATTGTTGTAGTTGGCCTACTAAAATACAACATGGAGAAAGGCGATATCTTTAGGACGTTGCGACCGCTTGGAATCACTCGCAATTTTATGTATCGTGCTGTGAAGTTGTTTGATGATACTGGTGGAGTACAAAACCGTCAGAGATCCTACCGTCCGCGCACTGTGAGAACTCCGAAAGCGACCAAAGCTGTGAAGAAACGAATCGATCGAAAACCGCTGCGAAAACAGAAAATCTTGACAAATTCTGTTTACTGACGAGAAAATCTTCACCGTAGAAGAATCGTTCAATAAACAGAACGATCGTGTATATGCTCGGTCATTGAGAAAAGCATCTCAACTCATCCCGAGGGTTTAAAGAGGCCACCATCCCGCGTCTGTAATGGTATGGTGGGGAGTGAGCTACGATGGTTTTACCAAGCTCCATTTTTGCGAGAAAGGAGTAAAGACATCGGCCAAAGTATATCAATCGACCGTCTTGGAACCCATTGTGAAGCCTCTCAACCAATCAATATTCACCAATAAGCCATGGACTTTCCAGCAAGACTCTGCTCCAGCTCACAAAGCAAAAACGACTCAAGTGTGGCTCAAAAACAACGTTCCGGACATCATATCAACGGATGATTGGCCAGCTGGTAATCCAGACCTCAACCCCGTTGGATTACAAGCTGTGGTCTGCATTAGAGGGCATGGTTTGCTCTACTCGACACCCAAATATTGAGTCGTTGAAGCGAGCCCTTGTCCGTGCAGTGGACAATCTCCCCATGCATGATGTGCGTCTCGCGATCGATGAGTGGCCACATCGTCTCGAGTCGCGCTGGAAGGTAAATGGAAGTCATTTCGAATAAGTTGTTTTAAGATTTGTAGCCATTGAAAATCCCAATAAAAACAAAAACAAAATTTTTAAATATTAATTCGTTTTCATTTGGCGTCGATTTTTCTGTGTACCAGTATTTATGACTTGACTAGGTAAACTCTAAATACAAAGGTGTTTAGTGTTTTTCGTCCAACTTTACTAAATTTTTAAATTACTTTATGCAAAATTATTTCTAAGTTTTTTTTTAAATAATTTAATATCTATTTCTCATAATTTTATCATTTTAGTTTATAGAAATATAAATAAATCGTCAATCATACTCACGTGGCATATAATACATTGAACAATTTTGGACTAAGGTTGTTGCAGTCGAGTAACATTCACTCTTGCAATTGCTTTCAGTATAATATCGGTAGAATTTTAAACCTTTTTCGTCGTCGAAAATACATTTCCTCTGTTTTAGTGAATAACTGCGAAGATCTTCATCAGCTATAGTGAGATCAGGATGTAGTGCCACGCTTACACTTTCATAAGGCAGGACATAGAAATGATTAGTGGCTGCATGTGGAGATTCACTGGGAAGATGAATAATTATCTTAAAATAAATGACTAAAATTGATACAAATTCATTCGAAATTCGAAGAGTAAAATTACATATGAACTACGATACATAATCTGTCCACTATAACGCGTCATTGGAATAGAATATCATACCCTTGTTAATTTATTTTTAATGTAACTTCATTTGCAACGACAACAAACAATATTATAATCAATAACGGCTCTTCCCAAAATGAAATGAAGATGAGGGAAATCCAAGTAAAAATAGGTATGTTACTTTACCATCTATTAGGTTATTATGAAGACAGTTCTTATTTCCTTTTTATAATCCATATTTTAACATCATAGAATAGCCTAACACATTACAGAAGACATCGGCAGACCATGAGTTACTTTACGCTCGCGCTCGTAGTGCACCTTAACTGTCGGCCTCAACTTTAACGTGTACTAGTGAAGGCGATTATTTTTCAAAACACAAGATATAGATTTTGACATATTTGGATAGCTTCTATAAAAGGCTACATACGAGGGTAGTTCCAGAAGTACCCGACCCAACTAAGAAAACACAAAAATTTTGGAAAGAAATATACTACTTATTGATAACATGATCTCCTTTCAGCTCTATACACTTTTCCCAGCGATGTTTAATAAGTTCGATACACTTTTTATAATAAGAACTGTCTTGCTCCTCAAAAAATAGCTATTAACAGCCGACATCACTTCTTCATCGTTAGAAAATCTTTGACTACTGAGCCATTTTTTCAAGTTTGGGAACAGAAAATAATCCGAGGGGGCTAAATCTTGCGAATAGTGTGCATATGGTAGCAATTCAAACTTTAATTCATTAATTTTGGCCATTCCAATAACGGATTTGTCAGCTGGTGCATTGTCTTGATGAAACAACACTTTCTTCTTAGCTAAATGCGGCCGTTTTTACGTAATTTCTTCGCCCAAACGTTGCAATAAGTTCGTATAACAATCGCCGTTGATAGTTTTCATCTTGCTTGCAGATGAAACGGTTTTCGCCTTCTTTGGAGCCGATTTTCCTTTTCGAGTCTATTGTTTTGATAGTTCTTTTGCCTCGGGTGTGAATTGATGGACCCATGTTTCATCCATGGTTATGAAACTGCGCAAAAAGTCTGCTTTGTTGCTGTGAAACGTCGGTAAACACTGAATTGAAACATCTTCATAACACTGATTTTGCTCGAGTGTGAGCCCGTTTTGCACACAGCTTTCTCATCTCCAAATTTTCAGATAATACTTTTTGAAATGTATACTATGTCGCAGACTTTTAGTCGACGATCATCCAGTACCGCTTTGTGGATTTTCTTCACCATTTCTGGAGTCGTTACCTCATTTGGTCGACCACTGCAATGCTCGTCTTGGCATTTTGTACGGCCTCGTTTAAACTCTGCTACCCACTGTTATAAACGAAGGTACAGACTCACCCAGAGTAGAATCCGGTTCAGCTTTTGTATCGGTTGGGCTGAGGCTTTTCAAATAAAAGTATTGTATCACGTAATGATGACCAATTTTCTTCATTTTTACAAATCCACTGAAGAAAACCTTCACTGTTGATAGCTGCCAAACAAATACTAAATAACGTGTAGTTTCTAATGCAGTGATATTTTTCAAACAATTACCACCATCTCTAGGTCAGGTTGGATACCTATGGGACCACCCTCGTACATGCCTACGCCAATTATTTATTAAATCAAAAATGTGATGAATTTAGAAGTCGTTTTTAGTGTCTTAGAAAACCTTCGTCGTCCCGAAAACTGTTTATTACCTGGTTTTGTTAGGACCACTTAACAGCAAACTGTCATTCAAGTCGATGTCTCCAATCTGGGAAACTTTCCCAATCAGATAGAAATAAAGCCCGAATATTCATTCCGTATTTATGAACAGATGGTACTGTTATTCTTAGAATGGTAGGGTCAGTACTCGTCTACCTATACCTAGTTAACAGAAAATCCAAATATCTATAACTCGTTAACAGTAGACTATGTCTAGAAATATTAAGAAATTATGGAATTCCATAGTCGCAAACTAACAGGATGACACTGAATATATAATTTTTATGTAGACTGAATCACCACTACACGTTTACCAACCTGTTAACAATTGAGCTATTAAGAATTGTTCACTAACGTTCTTTTAGACTCCCGTTTAAAATTCGAATTTTTAAATTCATGGCAACCAAAATAGCATGATTTTAATCCAATACTGACAAAATTGAACAAGCTCTTGTAATGTAGCCCGAAATATTGCATTGGCAATTTGAACGCAAGGTTGACAGTCTCGACAAAAAATTTGGATTATATTGAACATATTAACTCCTATTGAATAACCACAATATATCAAAATTGACAAAGATATTGTGAAACGTCATTTTCATATTAAGGTGCGTAACAATTCCAATATAACACTTTTCAGAAAGCGAAAGTATCTATAGAGCAAACGCTATAAAATAAAACATAAAGTATAACTTATTTACTTACTGCTTCTAGGAGCACAAAAAATTCTAGAGATCACATATTGGTTGAACAGTATAAAGTTCAATGTCATTAATAGATGATAACGATTTCATTTTAGTACGAATAAAAATGTTACATGTGGTATTTAATAACGAATGCACACCTGACAAATAAGAACAAAGTATATTAGTAATAAACAACATCCTACTTTTTTATACATTATGCTGATTCTATTCATCAGGTCTGCATTAAACCAACACACATGTTAATCAAATGCAACAAGGGCGTATTATTCAAGTATTTTTGCAACAGATGGTATTCAGTAGTGCCAAAGAAACAAGAGTCATCGGAATTCGTATTCTTGCCTGAGAATGCCTCATCTATATATTATATATAAAAATGAATGTTTGTCTGTATGTTCTTTATATAATCGTAAACTATGCATTTGATCATGTGATGATCTTTAGCAAAGTTGTTGTCCATGAGCCCACGAATGTTTCTAAGTTGGTACGACCAATTTTCGACAGATGGCGCCACTGCCATTCCAATGAATTTCATATATTGCCGTGACACTAATTTTGGCGCAACCATACGATCACAAAATAGTATTACACTGGTCATTCCATCATGTGGAATTGCGGCAACTCTTTTGGATGGTGGCCGAACAGCGCATTCAGCATTGAAACTGCCGTTGAATTTGCAAAACACTGAGGCACACACATCCAACATTAGCAAAACCTCTGGAATGGGCAAAGTACTACTCCAAATGTGTCAAATTATCATATGGAACGAATGTACAATGTCTCACAAGAAAGCATTGAAAGCGCATGATCGTACACTGCGAGATTTGAGAGGAAACGCACGGATCTTCGGTGATGCACTCATTTAATTGTCTGGTGATTTTCGACAAACAGGGTCGGTTATACCACGTTCAACACCCGCAGATGAAATTAATGCATGTTTCAAATCATCAGTTTTATGACGTCACTTACGGAAATTGACTTTGAAAACCAACATGCGTGTACAACAACTACAACGGGATGCATCGCCTGGAAATTTTGCAAAACAAGTAATGGTTATTGGAAATGGGCGAATGCAAATTGATGAATCTACGCAATGTATCACCTTGCCAGCAAACTTCTGTAAGATCACAGAAAGCATAGACGAATTGGTGCAAAACGTTTTCCCAAACATTGCACAGAACTACAAAAATCATCGGTGGCTCAGTAAGCGTGCTATATTAGCGGCCAAAAACATCGATGTCAATACCATCGACTTCACCATTCAGAATGGAATACCCGGCAAAACGGCAACATATAAGTCCATCGATACTGTGGTGAATCAAGACGAAGTTGTCAACTATCCAACTGAATTCTTGAATTCGCTTGATTTGCCAGGCATGCCACCGCACGTTCTTACATTGAAAATTGGCGTACCCATCATTCTCCTTCGAAACATAATCCACCACGACTTTGCAACGGAACCAGACTCTCAGTCAAAATGATGAACATGCCATCTAGACAACAATTTTGCCTGGAAAATTCAAAGGTGAAGACGTACTATTTGCCACGTATCCCAATGATCCTGACAGATGTGCCATTTGAATTCAAACGTTTGCAGTTCCCGGTACGACTCGCTTTCGCAATGACTATCAACAAAGCACAAGGACAATCGTTGCTAGTGTGTGGATTAAATTTGAAGAATCCATGCTTCTCACATGTGCAGCTCTATGTGGCCTGCTCACGCGTCGGAGAACCTTGTGATTTATTCGTTTACGCACCAGATGGAAAAAAAGAAATATTGTGTATCCCACAGCACTTCATTAAATATCTTTCTTCCTATTAAAACAACAACAAAATGAATATATATATATATTCATTCATTCATTCATTCATTTCGTTGTAAAAGAAACTGATCTTTCAATCTGTCTTTTTGAAATAACAATCTAAACACTAATTTTAATAGGTATCGGTATATATATATATATATATATATATATATATATATATATATATATACCGAAACTGATCTTTCAATCTGTCTTTTTGAAATAACAATCCAAACGCTAATTTTAATAGGTATCGGTATATATATATATATATATATATATATATATATATATATATTCAAAAAGTTCGTGGCGTTTTTCCCGATAGATGGCATTGGTTGCCGATAACTAAAGAACAACAAGTCACAGCGACACCACCGACGGCTCGTTTTTTAGATGACCTTCCGAACGTTAGTTTGAGCGTAGAAACATTGTAATCGGTGCGGTGGTTGGAAAGTTATTCGCACTTGAAAATGGAGAAGAATAATGAGAAATTTCGCTATATTCTGCAATATTATTATGATAAGGGGAAGAACGCTGCGCAGGCTTGTGATAAAATTTGTGCTGTGTAAAGGTACTTTATCGAAATCTGTTGCGCGGAAATGGTTCGCTCGCTTTCGTTCTGGAAATTTCAATATATATATATATATATATATATATATATATATATAGGCATTGACCACAAAACTGTTTTGAACCATTTACACAAAGCTACAAAAAAAAGCTTGACGTATGGGTTCCTCATGAGTTGAGCGTGAAAAACATGATGGACCGAATTAACATCTGCGATGCGCTGAAACGGAACGAAATCGAGCCGTTTTTGAAACGTTTAATAACCGGAGATGAAAAATGGATTACGTGTAATCGGATAAAAGATCGTGGATAAAGGATGGTGAGCCGTCACAAGCGTTCGCTATTGACGCCAAAAAAAGTGATGCTGTGTGTATGGTGGGACTGGAGGGGAATCGTTAACTACGAGCTACTTCCAACTGGTCAGACGATTGATTCTCAACTCTACTGTGCACAACTAGAGAGATTACGCCAGGCGATTGAAAGAAAACGGCCCGAATTGATTAATAGGAAAGGTGTTGTCTTCCATCATGACAACGCCCGACCACACACTTCTTTGATGACCCGTCAAAAATTGAGAGAGTTTGGTTGGGAAGTTTTGATGCACCCACCTTACAGTCCGGATATAGCACCCTCTGACTATCATCTGTTTCGATCTCTGCAGAACTCTCTCAATGGAATTAAGTTGGTTTCAAAAGAAGCCTGTGAAAACTACTTGATTCAGTTTTTCGACCAGAAACCACAGAAGTTTTTCACCGATGGGATCATAATTGTCGATAATAATAAATGAATTACGCGCCATATTTTTCCCAGACCCAATATATATATATATGTAGCAACGCGCGCAGAGTACAGCTAGTGTGTGATAATAATCGATTTTCTTATTCTCTTATTGGCTTCTTCTCTAATATCTTGCAGAAGCCTTAATGTACTACCGCTGTTAGCAGAGTCTATCTACCAAGATGTTATTTTGCCTTATTATTCTTATATCGCAACTTCCTTTCACAGTAATGTTTTAATAGTATTTTAGTAGTCCCATTTGTAAAAGTTTCTTAAGATAAACGGTACAGAAATAAAATCCTAAATATAGAATAAATGACAAAGCAACATTATATAATACTTAACAAAGACGCCTCGAAATGTATCACTCACCGATCTTTTGTTTATGTCGATAACGGTGATTTATAGGTTCTTGTTATTCACACTATTAATGTAGACAAGAAAATTCGATACATATTAGTTTTATGATAACCTATTAAAAATCAGAATTCTGAAGCAAATGTCGCCGAAGGGCTTAATTAAATGGAAGAGCAATATTAGGTATGACGGCAAGTGCCAATTGACAACAAAGATTAGTAAAAAAAAACCATTAACAACCAATTTCAAAAATTTTTAAGTTTTCAAAAAAAAAAGAAAAGAAAGAAAAATGAATCTATATTTTGTAATGTGCATAACTGTTAAAACTAAGTTCTAAAGCTATTTATGTAAAAACAAATCTAGTCAAAATATTGACTCAGCTCGCAGATCAGCCGACTTAATAAAGTAATTAATGTATGTTTATAGCAGGACTGGCTGACAAGCATGTCTGGAAAATTTGTAAATAAATCTAATTTTTGATATTCCGCTGATAACATTCTGAACTCGCTGTGTAGCGCTTGTAATTTGTCTGCTTACTATTTATCCACTGACAGAAAGGGATCGATTTAACATGTGCATTTGGATGTTGCATCTAACAACATTTAAGCAGACTATTTTGGTACGTGGGATGTCTTTTGAGTATCGCATAGTGGGACATCGAGGGCGCCCCTAATCAAATAGCAGTACTAAAAATTAACCTCCATCTTTAATTAACCTAAATCGAAAATTTCAGTGCGATATGTATAATATTGTAGCTACAATGAACTGTCAAAGTTAACAAGTAGCTTTCAAAATGGAATTAACGTTTTCGCGGAATAATTTTCTATAATTTTCGTAGACAATTATCTCAACAAATTCCCTTTGATATGGGGAATTCGTGGACGGATTAGTCTTAGCAACGATCCAAGGTCGCCAGGTTCACCAAAAACGGCAGTCACTCAGGAAAAAGTCGATGCTGCGCGCAAGATCAATTAAGATCGACATGTGGCATATTGGTAGACTGAAGCATTATTGAGGATTTCACGGATCTCAATTCAAAAAATTTCACACAAAAAAATGTGTGTAAAAAATTAGCTTCCCGTTAAATACCGCATCTGTTGACCGAAGAACAGAATAGCTGCTTTCTGTTGTGGGGTGAATTGGTGTCAAAAAACTGTAGACCGCTTCAACGCCGGAAACCATAAAAACGTGTACAACATTGTCAGAGGTGATTAATCTTGGATTTACTCACACGAGCCCGAAAATGAACGCCAGTCGTCTGTTTGTGTATTCCAATGTGAAGAAAAGCCGACAAAAGTCGTCCGTTCTCGAAGTGTCTCCAAAAAGATGGTCTCAACATTTTTCTTGAAAGCAGATCATGTAGCAACAATTCCTCTTCAAGATAAAGAACTGTTACTGCCGATTGTTATACAGCCAACTGTGAACGACGACATCCTCCACCAGGACAATGCAAGTTCGCACACAGCACATAAGACAATTGAATTTTTAACGCAATAAAACCTCGAATTGTAGGACCATCCTTCGTACAGCCCGACCTAAATCCCAACGATTTCTTTACTTTTCCGAAAGAACGAACTGGTGCTTGGTAAAGGATTCAGTCGTCAGAAGGAGCAGTCGATGCCTTAAAAAACTCAATTTTGACTGTACCACCAAGCGAGCGGAACAATTGTTTCCAGAATTGGTACGAGCACATGCAGAAGTGCATTAATCTTCGTGGAGATTACTTCGAAAAACAATGAAGTCTTTAAAAACTATCTACTGTTTTATTCCAGTTTTATATGCAAAACTTAAAACACAAGCCTCGTATTTCTTTACATTCTTTTATATAAATACAGTATTGTACAAATTAATGGAATCAAACACAATATAACTAAGAAAACCGTTTATTTGTCATATAATCACGATAGGATAGTATAAAATTATAAATCACTAGTAATTTGATAAGAGATATACCCTCCTTTGGCTGCGATGACAGCCTGAACTATTTTTGGCATGGAATCTATTAATTTTTGACAGTTTTCCTTTATTTTCTCGTCCCGAAACCACACCTGAATTACTGCTTCTATCAATTTTGTCTTCGTTGTACAGTCCATTTTATGTAACCTAGCCTTACAAATGGCCCAAAGATTTTCAATTGGGTTTATCTGGAGAATTGCCAGGCCAGTCGAGGAGAGTTATTCCTTTTTCCTTGAAATATTTGACCATAACCTTCAATTTGTGGCATGGAGCTGAGTGCTGTTGGAGAATTGTACTTCCGTTTGGCTCACATTTCTTTAGATCTTTTCCCAAATACTTATGGAGTAGCTCTTTATATTTCTGGCTGTTCATCATGCCTTCTATAGGCACCAGCGATCCAGTCCCCATATACGAAAAACATCCCCAAAACATCTTCTTTACTGGATGTTTGACAGTCTGATCGATGTAAGCTGCAGTGAGTTTTTCATCTCCACTTTTTCTCACGAATTTTGATCGCTGCCCCTGCACCAATAAATGAGACTCGTCTGGGAACAACATCTTTCTCCAGTCTTCCTCATTCCATCCGGCATATTTCTTTGCCCAATTAAGCCTCTGCTTCATCATTCGTTGAGTGAGGAGTTGCTTCTTCTGTGGTCGAATGGCTTTTCTTCTAGGCTCTAAAAGTCTCCTACGAACTGTCGAGTCATGCACTTTCACTCCAGCGTCGGCTAAGTCTTTTTGTAGTTCAAAACTAGTTTTTCTTGGGTTCAGCTTGCTATTTCTGACCAAAAAAGTAATATCCCGGTGTGTCATCTTCCTCTTTCTCCCACATTTTTCCGCTCGTTTCACTTCAACAATTCCGGTGTTCTTTTTTGCTTTAGGATCTTGCTTACTGCTCCTTGACTAACACCACATTCCTGAGCAATATCTCTCTTTGACATTGAAGTGTTCTGACTTAATGTCACAATCTTCTCACGTTTTCTGGGCGTAATATCCATATCGTGAACAACCGGTAAAAGAACAATATAAATCAAATTTTGAACTTTGAAAGAGTATATGTGAACAAACTCTCTAAAACGCACTGAAAAACTGTGTAATGTATTCCCAGTGATATAGGTTATGTTTTTTGACATAAAACTACTGTCAGAACTAACCTAACAATGTTGCCACATGCAGAAAACTAGTCATGATTCCATTAATTTGCACGATACTGTATGAAATCAATCAGCCGACCTGTCTACCAACTTATGTTTCACAAATCCAACATTAGTCATATTAAAGTCTTCGACAGTCAACCTAAAATAACAAATATTCGAAAGAAGGTAAATACAGTGGATCTCTCTTAACTCTAAATATTCCATAAATCGAATGTTCTCTGTGAAGAATAAAGCATATTTTTACTTTTATGGCGAATTTATTTTTTTCAAAATTTTCCGTTACACGAAATAACATTTTACTTAACCCGAATATTTGGGGGAATTATCTAGTTTATTGCGGTGATTCACCAATGTGCCACGACGACGAAACTTTTGTCAGGTATTGCTGAAATCGTAGGTTCTTAGTATGTATAATAAATTTATAACGATAATAATTAATGATAAAAGCAAAAATATAAAAAGCGAAATTTAAATTAAATTACGAAAATAGAAAATGGTGACAGGAAAAAAGTGAGACATTGCAGAAAAATTTTGAATTCCTCCTAAAACATTGCCGACCATTTTGAAAAAACAAGCACCAACTGTTACAAAAAAAATGTTAATCATGCTTTTAACAGAGTGAAAACGACTTACAACTTGTATCCACAAAGATATGAATGGCAATACTTAAATACGTTAGTACTGTACGTGATGAAAATATTTCATTTCGAGAATTCTAATTAGAAAAAAGTTAGAGAATTGGCCGTTGCAGTGGAAAAATGCTTGTGCAGATTTGAAATATAGTTAGGAATGGTAAAAAAATGTTTCGATTTCATTAGTCAGCCAATTCGATAAAAACTAGGATATTAAATTACAGATGAGACATAAGCTTTCTTTAAATATTTGCCCAAAAAGGCGCTTGCATTTAAAGGACAAGTATACTTTGGTGGCAAAGACAACAAGAACAGAAAATTAGTTTTGGTTGATTTGAAATATAATGAGTAGTTACGAAAAATTGCAATCAATAATAGCAATACCAATAGAGTTTTTTGTGTAACCGTAGCTCCTACAATATCTAAAACAACTATGAATTTATATTCATATATTATTCTACAGATTAATCTGTACCCACAAAGCTGAAAATGGAAATTGTAACACTAAGAAAAATTTCGAAGAACAAAATAAACAATGACAAAAGTATGGCTTATCTGATTTGTAAAACTTGTACACCACCGTATCTTGAGAATATCGACTACCCATTTGATCATAACGAAATTTTTGTATATGAAAAATTGTTTGTTGACAGTTTCAGACAAAATTAGTAGTTCAGAGATAAATACAATGTAAATAACAAAACAGCACTTATTTTAGACTATGTTCCGGCCAAAATATTAGAGAATATTAGAACGAAAAGGTATTGTTAAACATTATAAAATTAAGTATTCTAGATCATCAAATTTCATAACTCTGCAATATGAAGTATATTAGTCTACCAGTCAACCCTACTTTATGGCCTCTTTCAGATTCCATACATGGACTTGAATGATTTTTCGCAGTTTTCAAAATAACTTGCAAACCAGACTGGAATCTTGGTGATATTCTATAAGGGTAGGAGAAGCTTTCAGTGTAATCAACATAGTCATGAAAGTTGTAATCATAAAAGTTGGACGATTTCCTAGCCACATTAAAGTTTTCGAAAGTTAACCTAAAATATTAATTATAATTATAATTTTATTTAAATAAAAAAATGGTTGCATACATTTGTCCTTTAAACATTTCTGAGCGATTAAGACTGTTAAAAGTATAGCAAATACCTTCTTCTGTAAACGTTGGTGTAAAAATAAATGAACAATTTACCGGAACATCGCTCCACAAACAGTCTTCAAAAACATCTTCTATGGATGGGGTATTCTGCAAGAGAGATAACTACTTTTATCACATATTCTAAATATATATATATATATATATATATATATATATATATATATATATATACATATGTACGTAAATTGACTAACAATTCGTTAAGCTTTTTTTGTGGTGGTTTATGCGTATAATATATAAAATGTATGCACAGAGGTACTAGTATGCAAGTTTCTATAAATTAGAACGTTGTTGAGGAATAATTCTATTTATTACTTCTGAAGTATTTTTTTTATTTCATTTTTTGAGTTTTCTTTCATAGTAGACTCTCTCCAACAATTGAATAAACAAGCGAGATTGAAACCACAACCAGGCAAAATCCGATCTACGTTTAAATGTGCATTGTGTTAAAACTAGTTCGGTAACAACTCTGTTCCAGTATTTCTAACAACACCTTGTTTTAGTTGTACATGATGTCTTTTTCCCCTTTCTTATCATGTTTTATAACAATTTTTAATTTTTTAAATTAAGAAACCTGTTACAAACAATTTTTTAATCTCTGCCTTTGAGTATATTTTTATTGAATTATTAATTATGCTTATTTTATTGGAATGGTTAATTACATTTCTTACAAAGTTGTTGGATTGGTGTAAGCCAGTTGCTTGGTTTATTGACTTTATGGAAATAGTTTGATCAGTTGATATAAAAAGAAAACCGGCACGTGGTAGTAAAATTCAAGTTGGACTAATATTAGCATTTCACTGAAAGGACGATCTTATATACTATTATTTAACCCTCAAAACCTACTAGAAGTATGTAATCTAAAAACCTTTATTTCATAGTGACCTAATTCCTCTTTATGTTTTTTTCTACATTAACTTTAGGGTGTTTTCCCTACCTACCACCTTTTGGTAATTTATTAATTTTCGAACGGACGGAGTGATTGTATAAATAAAGATCCCCTTCTGTTTGAAAAGACAGGGCTTGGTCTGTACAGTTTAGTTTATTCGTAATGTTATTTGATTCGTAAGACTGTGATATCAACGACTGTTTTATAGATTTCCGTACCCGTTAGTTACGGGATTATTTAAGAACGTTTAGATCCCGCTGTATGTTATCTAAGCCCCAGTAAAAATTTAAGCGTAAGGAAGTTACAGATGGTGTATATACGAATTATTTTTTCATATAATTCGTAGAATTAATATCTGTAACCAAGTATTGACTCGATAGACAGTCTTTGTCTTAAAAAAACACCTTCACTAATCTATTAGCTTCAACTTTGTTAATTAAGGGCCTCGTTAACATATAGTTCAGAATTTATCAATAAGATATTGCCCTTAATTATTTGTCAACTCTTAACTTTATTAATGGCTTGCTGTTCGCTTAGCAATAATTGTTTATTTGTTTTGGTAGTTAACAATCAATTAGTTTTACCATCAGAAAACATTTTCTAAATTCACTTAGTCCTTTGCTTTTTTATATACAACAGTTAACCATCTTTTTTCTTTCGTCATTACGTCAATCGTCTAAAGTAACTATTAATTCAATTATAAGCTGAACCTCATTATTCTGTGGAATTGTTGCCATTATTTTGTTTGTGTTCTTTTGTTGATGTTGGGTGGTGGTCCGTAAGTGGCATTTAGACTATTGTATTTTTCTTTCGTACCACAAATGCAAATCAACTATACGTATAGAAGTTGGGATTATTTTTTTAAATATTTATATTGGAGATTAGAACAGTAACGCAACCATTTCTTTTTTAAAAAATACTTCTTCAGTATTAACCGTTCTGTACCGTTTAATCTAAAAGTACATGAACATACAATGAACTTGTATAAAGCTTTTTTTTTCCTATTGAAAAGAGATCTGCTTTTTCCATGTGGTTTTAGTTAACTGAATAACGAACATATTTTTTTTACCCATCTTTGCTTCTATGTTGGCATAGGGGCTTTCAGGGTAACAATATTGTGGCGTCCTATTACAATTTATTAACAAAGACCTCCCTTCCAAACTATCCGAAGTTTTTTTTGACCTAGTTTAGTACCCTGATGGTTGAGCGAAAGAATCATTTGTTTGGAAAGGATACGGGCATTATTGTTCTATTGAGCACAGGACAGAAAACAAACCATTTTATAACGAAAAGCATATTCTTATTTAAAATAACGTGAAACTATATTAAAAGAATAGTCTATATTTATCATGTTATATACAAATGTAGATAGTTTCTACGATATTTGAATTATAAAATTAATTATGTAAATACAAACATAAAATTTGGGCTTTCAACTTTCATATGTACATATTGTCATAAATTGAAACTATAATTTAAATACTTAGAAAGCTGCGTGTTGTTCACATAAGCATATATTAAGGTAAACTTTTATAACTTTCCTTAAAACTTACATCTTATGTGTATAAAATTTTAATTTTGTGGTTAAGAAATCATTTACAAAATGAAACATATCATTTAAATTTAATATAAAACGAAACTATATAAATATAAATTTATCCTTTAATAAACAAGCATTAGATGATTTTTAAAGAATTTAAATTAAAAAATTTCCCATTACATCTAACTCAAACATAAAATGTTGGCTTTCAACTAAACATATGTTACGTACGTGATTATATTGTTCATATTCTCTGCACCTTATGCTTACGAAAAACCTACAATATACGAGGGCTGATTCCTTTGGTCTGCTCCTGGCCCATTTATAAACCAAAACAACCTTCACTTCGCATTGTATCCCACTATTGTAAACAAATATAATTCATTCTAGAAACTAGGAATTATTAAACTCTTCCAAAGGCAGGAGATTATGGAAAGAACGAATAATATATAGAAAATGACATATAATAGAAATAGAAAAAATACATCACTACTTTTCTGGAAACAATACAAGTGTACGAGGATAGTTTGACAAGTAGTGAGAATGACACATAGGTGGCGCTCTAATTGATAAAACAAATGCACTGTAATTTAGGTTGTCTATTTATATGTTTACATTCCGATATTTAGATAAATCGGTTGATTGGTTTATTTTGGACAGCTGATTGAAGAAGAAGCAACACGTCGTTTTGTTAAAATGAAAAAAAGCAGAGTATCGTGCGGTGATAAAATACTTCGTAATTAAGGATATGAGAGTTACCGAAATAAAAGATGAGTTACGGGAGACATTTGATGAATCTGCTCCATCATCCGCCACAATAAGTAGATGGGTAAATGAATTTAAACGTGGTAGAACAAGCTGTGTTGATGAAGCGCGCTCTGGAGCACCCAAAATCGTGACTTCTAAGGAAATGATTATAAAAATCCATAATACTATTACGCAAGATCGACGACCCAAAGTGAGAGAGATAGTAGACATGGTAAACATTTCAGCAGAAAGCGTACACCACATTTTAACGAAAGAATTGGGCCTTTCCAAGCTTTCGGCAAGATGGGTGCCGCGATTGCTTACGACTGATCAAAAGTTCACTCGTTTGCGCATTTCCAATGAGTGTTTGGACCTTTATAAGCGGAATCCGGTTGATTTTTGTAGGCGATTTGTTACTTGCAGTGAAACTTGGACACAGAACAGTACACCCGAAACTAAGCAACAGTCGAAACAATGGTTAGAACGTGGTTCTGCACCACCAAGGAAGCGAAAACCACTTTATCGGTAAACAAGGTGATGGCATCAATTTTTTGGGATTCAAAGGGCATTTTGCTCATTGATTACCTTCAGAAAGGTGCCACAATAAACGGGCAATATTATGCAGAACTTCTACGAAAATTAAATGTTGAGATTCGTGGTAAACGGCCAGGAATAGCAAAGAAGAAGATTCTGTTTCACCAAGACAACGCTCCCTCGCATACCAGCACAGTTGCGATGTCCAAAATCCACGAGTTGTATTTCCAAATAGTAATACATGCGCCTTATTCGCCGGATCTAGCCCCTACCGACTTCTACCTTTTTCCAAAATTGAAAACGGCACTAGGTGGAAAGAAATTTTCATCTAACGACGAGCTTATCATCTTCGTAGATGAGTATTTGGCAAGCCTTCCGGAATCGCATTTTAGAGGGCATAAGGGCATTGGAGCACCGTTGGAATAAATGTATTGCTCTTTTAGGAGAATATATTGACAAATAAAAATTATTTTGTATTTAAAAAATTCGTTTTTCTTTTCCATTCTCACTACTTGTCAAACTATCCTCGTATATATATATATATATATATATATATATATATATATATATATACATACTTGTATTGTGTTTATGAAAAGTGATTCATTTAAGATGAATTATTAAACAAACGTATTATTGAGTAATCGACACGCACTAGTCAGATATGGAATCTAATAAATAGAACGTTGAATAATTTAGCTCTACTTTTTTACATGTTGCCTCATGTAGACTTGGTTGTTTCTATTGTTAATGTATTTGAATTAGAAATATCTTAGACACTGGTGGATATGCTATTGCCATTATGAAGATGTATTAATTAATGTTCAAACCATTATACGTACATTATATATAAATTTCAGAACGTCCATTTCATATTGAATTCCATAGTCGCTCTCATCATACTCAACATCATTAATTGTACACCATAGTTGGGTATAATTATACATTAACTTGCTAAAAATACAATTACTTATGCATTTACTTTTTCATTAAAAATACCGTGCAATTGTTGAAAATCTGTCATTCGAAGAGGGTTGTCTATAATCTACGTATACAAAAATTATGGGTACTTCTCATTTCAAAACAAAAGTTTTTTTAGTCGCATTCTAAATGAGAAACTTTTTCAATTACTTTTTTACATTTACCCTGTTAGTGTATATGATTATATTGAAAAATTGCAACACATTTGTCTGATGTAGCTAGTAACTTGAAATATATTCTAAAATTATATTCAATTAATATAAGTCTTTTCTAAAACCGCAAATATGCAGTTAGATACATGTAAAATTGTCCAGTCGAACAGTTTTTCCTAAAACGTTCGACCAAAAGAAAATATCTGGCCAACACTTCACACCTAATTTAGAGCTATAATTTCCTACCACTTGTATACATTTTAAGTTAGGTATGAAAACAAATATACCTGTTTCAATTTCCATGGAATCTAGTATCACTCTAACTGTGTGAACGTGTCGAAACACGTCATTGGGAACGTCTAAAATCACTCTGAAACTTCATAAAGGAGGCCAAGTTTAGCATGAAATAGTTACATTATCGCTCGGAAAATCTACTGTAAATGACATTACTAAAAAATTGGAAGACCACATGTCTAGATAGTAAGCGCATTCTGACACAAATCAGTAGTCGAGTAGATACACTAGCAAAACGAAGAGCAATTATAGATCCATTTAAAGTAATCTTTGCTATAGCTCACAAATTGCCAGACGAAAATCTTGCAGATGTTAGTCAATGCACAACACATCGTCGGTTTTATCAAGTAGGACTATTCGAATGTGTGAGTATCAAAAGAAATCTTTTATAATTTGCAAGAATACCGAGCACTAGAAGTACTATTTTTCGATGAGACTAAAAGAATGATGAGAAAGAGTATGTACAACTCAATGCCAAATAACAACAATAACACATGCTCTAGGGTGCTTCTTCATGGTCTAGCAATCGTCAATATGTCAATGAACACTGCATTGTATAAAGATACAAAGGGTACTAGGAAAGTTTTGCAATATGACGCAACAATGAATCGTAGGAAGCTACTTCTTGTTGCATGTTGAGACGTGTTCATACGTGCATAGTAGCCACCGCGCCATGTCGATGGGCTCATTTATTCATTAGCAGTGAGAGTGTAAAGTGCTTGCGATGGCATCGTGGTCACGAAATCAAATAAGGGCAGTTTTGGGTTATAATTTCGTGCGTGGTTTAAACAGATCAGTGCTTCGAAAAAATCACTCTTGCACATCGATATTCAGGTTATATAAAGAATTCCAAAGGGGAAATTTAACTGTGGAGGATGCTGAGAGGCCGGGAAGGCCACGAACGTCAGTTACGGAGGAAAACGTTATTACTATGAGGCAAATGCTTGGCGAAGACAGGCGAGTGACCTACCAACAGATAGAAGGTACTTCAGGCCTAAATACACCAGCAATTCGTTCGATTCTGCATGAAACTACTCGAGCACCCTCCCTACAATCCAAATCTTGCTCCCTGCGGCTTTGCACTGTTCCCGCATGTGAAAATGAAGCGAAAAGGGAGTCGGTTTTCCAGTGGTGAGGACCTTCTGCGGGCTTGGGACAACGAGTTTGCTTTATTCCCTAGTGAAACTTGGCAGAACTGGTTTAAAGATTGGTTTCGGAGGATGGAGAGGTGTATTGAGTGTAGAGGAAATTACTTTGAAGAAACTAAATAAACAAAGCTGTATTGCAAAACTTTCCTAGTACCCTTTGTATTATAGCAGAACATGTACTGCAGCAGGATAATGTGACCTCAAACATCAATCTATGGACTTCTTCAAGAATACTTTAATATAAAAAAACTGTGTTGAAATAAGTAGGTCAGTCCCCAGACTTAAATCTATAGAACATTTATGGTAGGAATTAAAAATTTATGTCAGAGCTCGAAATTTTTCTGATAGGTGTTATTCTATGGGAAAATGTAATATTTACGGTCATGTAAAGCACGCTATTATTGCGCCGGGTAGTGCGTGTTTAAGAGGTAGTCATTGGAACAAATTTTATAATTTAGTTTTTAGAAAACATGTTAAATGTTATTATTGCCGTCACATACAAAGATGTGATTCATAAAAATTTGTTTTAAATGCTTTTGTTGCTATGAAACACACACATTAAGCGTGAGAAACATCCCCAGTCGCGCTGCCATTGGTCTGTCGCAACCGCTAATAGACCACCGACTGTTGTCAAAGTCGGATCCTGAAACGAAAGAAAGCATTCACACTGCATCAACGAGATTAAGAAGTCATAGAAATGACAAATGAGGTTCATTCTCAGGATCGACTACCATGTACAACACTGGTCACTTGAGAACTTACATATGTATATGTATGTGAAAAACGCATGCAATATTTTTTATATCTCTGGAATTATGAAAATCTACTTCCGTTTGTATGTGCAATTATGGTACAAAACACATGTCAAAGCATTGGAACAATAAACAGGGTCTTGGAAAAATAAACTATTCTAAATTAACCTAACGAGTTTAAAAATTGTATTTTCAGATTTACAACAGTTCGTTTAAAAATGCAACTTGCCAAATGCGAAATAAAACTCTTTGCTCTTTCCAATAGTAATAAATTTCGTTGACGAGACGCTACGATGAATTCTCATTTGCTACTATTTTCCTATATAGTCAGCTTCGAGTGTACTCAACCTGAACGAATGACGATTTTTCAACTTTACACATATATTAAGACCTACTCTGTTTCAAATAAATCACCTTGGTAATCCTTGCCAAATTTATTTATGAGATCCAATATATTTTCATTGACTTTTGTCGCAGGGCAAATTGTCACTGCAGGAAACGTTATATATTCTATTGGCAAAGCATCGCCAACTGTTACTATAATAGGTGACTTTTGCCATTTTATGTAAGTTTTTCGTATGAAGTACGAGCAAAACACAATCGCAGTAACTGTTATTATAAACCAAATAAACCTAAAACAAATATAAGTTTAGTGAAGTTAAATTTCGAGTTCAACTAAGAAACCTTAAACTAATTTCGGTAAATATGTATATATGAATTAAGTTATTAAATTGCCTATTGAAGGTAGTTTTATATTTACTTTAAAATAAATAAAAATGAATTAAAATCTAAAAGTATTAAAATCTCCTATATCTTTAGTAGATATAAAACCAGGTACATCACAAATAACTTTATATGATTTGCTGCAACGCCCAGATCACTGTGATTGGCAGTATAATAAATAAACGTCCGTATCTTACCTTGAAGGATCCTTCGCTTTACCTTCAGGGTGCTAAAACTAACTTAAAAAAACTGTGCGTCGGGAGCGGGTTCCCTGTGAATATAGATTTTTAAGAAAAATGCGCCATAGTATTGAAACCCCGAATGCCATTTGCCAATACTGAGGCAAAAGGGATCACAAAATATGTTCGGTATTTAATGATCAAAAAACGAGTTTCTTTTTTTGTTAAATAAAAGGACTTGTTAAGACTAAATTTACTAATTAGTCTGCAGGGAGACAACAAATTCTTATTTCGTAATAAATACTATAGGTTTATTGTGTCTAGTAACGACTTTTGACATAAAATTAATAGCATCAATAAGAGAAACCGTAAAGAATATATACATATGTATATGTTCAATGAAATGTCTAAATAATAAATTGTGACAAGAAAAAAAGCTGATTATCCCCACCTATACCTATAAATTGGCTCACACTAATCATATATAGATAATCGTTTGCTTGAGCGCCGCTTAATAAGCACAAACAAAAATATAGAGTAGCACAAATAGATAATGTTCAGCTTATCTACTGAACCCGTAATAAAGTGTATATATATATATATATATATATATATATATATATATATATATATATATTGTATATATATTTGTATATATATTTGTATATATATTTGTATATATATTTATAAAATACTAAATTAACATACAATTCAAGCAACTGACGTTATTAATCTAAGCAATACTATAATAACTTAGCTTAAATTTTATTTTCATCAAAGTAACCACCCCTAGTTGTGATCATGGCTTCACAAACACGTGGCCTTCGTTCAACTAGTTGGTCGAGATATTTCTCATCGATAGAGTTCCATGCATTCCGTAACTTACGCCAAAGATCTGTCTTGCTAGTAGGAGGTATTTTACGCATTTCACGATCCAAACAGTCCCATAACAGCTCTATCAGACTGCAGTCCCTTTGGGGTGGCCATGTCATTAATCTAAGGATTTCTCTTTCTGTTTGGTCGACGAAAAACCTTTTTACAATCTTTCCTGTATGTTTACTTATAAACAAACCCCGGACCAATTAGCTCCATCGCTGACGGAAAAGCATGCTCTTGCAATATACCCGAATAGACTTCTTTTGTCATTCTTTCTGTGATTTGCACCAATTTTCCGATGTGGCCACCTCCAAAGCAACCTCAAACCATCACATATTTCCACCACCATGTTTCATTGTCTTAACCACACATTCTCTCCCCGACACGACGACGAACAAAAGTGCGGCGTTTATTTCCAAAAATATCAAATTTAATTCATCTGTCCATAAGACTTGTTTCCATTCTTTGACAGTCCAGTACCCGTGTGTTCTCGCCCAGAATAATCTTTTTTGTTTATGTTGTGCAGACAGACGTTGTTTTCTTTACTGCTACTCGACCTCTTAAGTCCAGCTTCAGCTAAACGGCGTTTGGTTGTTGTTACGCTAACCGTGGCTTCGTGGTGTACGTTATATTGTGCTGCTATTTACAGGGCTGTAAGGCGACGATTGCGCAAGGACATTAATTTCAGATATTCATTTTCTCTTTTAGTAGTTATCCTCGGCCGTCCACTGCGTTTTCGTTCCCTGAGTTGTTCATTGCCATTCACTTTTTAGTTTGACAAACATAATACTCGGAAGCTTTTAGTTTTCGGGCGATTGCTCTATTAGAAAGCTTTGTTTCGTGCAAAGCAATAATTCTTGCCCTTCGTTCAAGAGTTAGTTGCTTTCCCTTTGCCATGTTTTAAACACAATTAAAAAAATACGCTCGCTCGATAGCACTTGCAGACACTTCACTAACAACGTGAATACTGAGTATTCACTGTGTAATAGACATAAAATGTACCCTTACAAGCGCACAAATATCAGGTAAAGACTGGTTATTATGTCTACGTAATAAACCATACAATAAACAATTCCGAGTAAGGGATAATCTCCATGAAACCGCATTATATTTCTTACCTGATTATTATTTCTTGAAACAGAAAATAAGGCATTCATTTGTTTATATTAAATACTTCGGTTAAATAACGTGCAAATATGTAAAATAATTTTAGTTCGGATAAAATTTTAATATACTAATTTAAATATTTTATTTCCTTCTTCAATTAAAATTATGGACGGTAGTGTATATATATATATAATCCAAAATAATAATGTTAGTCGGGTATTCGGTCACTGTTAGGAAAATTAAAAACCAATCCTTTGTTTTATACTCAATATTTCGCTGTAAATTTACAACTTCATCAGGAATTAAAAAACTAGATTAATTTAAAATTCATTAATATGTGATTTGCCATTCTTACTATTTACTACATACAAAACCGTAAAACTATTATACTATATATATAATATATATGCATGCATATATACATACATATACTGACAAAATTGTCCGCTATTTATGCATTAGCAAGTAAATCAAAGCTAACGTTTTTATGATGATCAGCGATTAAAATTAATTAGATATATCTTCAGATTCAAGAATTATTAGCGGTCAAAGAGCTATGTAGGGTCTAATAAATCTTCAGTTGTTTTTACAAACTGGCAATTGAATCACTGCTATTGAAAACTTGTAACGATTTGATAATTACTAGTTATGCAAATTAGTTCGATACAAGTGCAGATCCAATAATTGGACGTTGTCTAATGAACTCAGTAGCTCCGTTAAATCATTAAATGCATTTAAGCTGAATAATAATTTCCGCAGCCTAATGAACAGCAATCATATATAAAATTATTTAAAACATATTGGTTGATATTTTCCAATGTGAAAACGTTTAAAATTCAGTTTGAAGAATGGAATAAACACGTTAAAATTTTTTGTCCATTTTCTGTCGTAATTTAAAATCACATTTGTACGTGAAAGATTTTAAAAGCCGAAAGCAAAATCTGTTATATTAATTGCGCGTGTATAAAAACTCAACGGACTTTTTTTAGAAAAAGAGGCACAAAAGTGATGAGCTTGTATTAAAAATATTTTGAGTAATGTACGGTCTTCACTGAAATACGACTAACATTAGTGAATGTTGTGAAATCAGAAGACTATAAAATTACACCAACAATATTAATCTTTTCCTATGTGTGATTGGTATATTTGATAAAGCTGTTGTACGTTCTTGTGAAGGTACTTTCGTATTCAGATTATTTGGATGATTTTTGTTGGCAAGATTTTCAAGAGTAATTCTTTTACAAGGATTATTCTCATTGTACTAAAATTTTACGTTATTGAAGATGTGCAGCCAGTGAACATTTTTTTTGGATGTGATTTATATGCGTAGATTTTTTCTGCATAAATGTAGGCACGGAAAAGAAATTTCTTAACCAATGACTATACATACCAGGTGTACCGGAAAGTCATTACCGGTTTTTCTAATAGATGTCGCTAGGCTTAAGTATGCAATGTTATGATTTGACACATATGACACTTTATTCTACAGACATCAAGCTTCAAGGCCATAATGTTACATTTTACGAAAGTAACACTGTCAGTTTCGTGCCTGAAGAAGTGCATTTGTGTCACGCATTACTTTTCTTATTTAATCAAAAGAAAAAATCCGCTGAAAGTCATTCTTTGCTGGTAGAAATATACGGTGAGCATGCTCCAAATATAAAAATATGTGAGGCGTGGTTTCGACTATGTGCAAGACAAAGAACGTTCTGGTAGACCGAAAAAGTTCGAGGGTGAGAAACTGCAGCAGTTATTGGATAAAAACTCCACCCAAACTCAAAAACAATTTGCAGGAGCTTTAAATGTGGCTCAGTAAACGATTAGCGACCGATTACAAGTAATTGGAAAACTCCAAAGGATGGGAAAATTGGTGTCATATCAATTGCATGACAGGCAAATGGAAAATCGAAATCTCATGTGTGAAATTGTGGTTCAAAGGTATGATCGGAAGTAGTTTCTGCATCTAATAGTGACGGGTGATGAAAAATGGATTTATTTCGAAAACCTTAAGTGCAAAAAATCATGGTTATCACTTGCTCACAATGCTCTATGTTTGATGGGACCTTAGTGGCGTGGTACATTATGAACTGTGGAAACCTGGTGAAACAGTTAATACTGATCACTACCGACAAAAAGTTATCAATTTGAACCATTCATTGATAGAAAAATGTTCAGAATGAGCCCGAAGGCACGGTAAGGTGATTATACAGCACGATAACGCACCGTTTGATACAGCAAAACCGGTCGAGGAGGCGTTGTGAAAGCACTTTTATGGAACATAATATTGCACACGCCGTACTTTCCAGAATTTGGGCCGTCCGACATATCACCTTTTCGTATCAATGTGACACACGCTTGCAGAGCAGTTCTTCGCGAATTTCGAAGAAGTTAAAAAAATGACATGATGAATGGTTTTGCTCAAAAGACACAGTTTCTTTGGGGCGGCATCCATAAATTTCCTGAAAATGTGTAGAATCAAATGGCCAACACTTTGAATAAATACATTTTTCCATATTCTTGAAAATTATGTAGTTTTTTTTTTAATGAAATCTGTAATGACTCCGGGGTACACCTAGTATATATATAGTAATCTATGGATTATTTTCTATATTATTTACGTTTGCCACCTCCCAATGATATGGCAATTTTTCGATGCCAAGTTATCAAGGAGTTTGGAACTTAAGTGGCTACTAAGCTAGTTTTAAAGTGGAGATTGTTATTAAAGAAGATTTTTTAAATCCTAGAAAATTATTGACGTGTAGTGCTCTCCCCAATTACATTTTCTCCGTTTACAGACCTAACAGCATTAACGGCTTTCGATTAAAGTTAGCACCACGAGCGTTCACACAAACAGCACGTGTTTAGGGGTTTAGCACGCAATAAAAATATAAATAAACACGTACCCATTTTATATTAAGCAGTGTTTTCAGTATGCGTGTTTACAGAATGGTTAAGATCGAATAAATATTTGTAATATCATATAACTACTACTTCTTTATTGATATCCGTTTAATTTGATCATTGAAGGTTGATATATAACCCCTTGCCATATTAATTTTCGTATTCTGTATACGTATTTTGACAACTAACTTGTCATTACCAGCAGAACCAAAATGTACACTCTGGTGTACATTTTGGTTCTCAATGGTATAGATCGCGTACGGAGTTTGTTTTCGTACGGGTATTTTTCGCCGTAGTTTACCAGGTGCGACAATTTTTAATTATCTGCTGATGATTACAACTTAGTTGTCGAAATACGTATACAGAATACGAAAATTAATGTGGCAGAGTGTTATATATTAAGGTTCAGTGATCAAGTGAATCAACCACAGGCTCCATCAAAATTATCATCCGTTTAATTATATGCAATATATTTTAAGAAATCTAGTAAATCCCAGATTAATGTATGAATAAAGAAAGTCGAAAGTTAATTAGATTTATTATAATTACTATTTATTTATTTATTTATTTATTATTTCCCTATGGAATTCTTTAATATATCATTGATGTAGTTTTTTAGTTTATACAATTTTGAAAGTATTATTTTTTAAATATTTTTCATAAGTTTGTCATTTTCACGTTATCAGTAATAAATCCTCATTAATATGTAGTTCATAATTTCATTGCGATCATTTGTAAGGATTACAATAAATTGACTTTGGAAGATATAAAAAAACAAATCTATAAAAAATATTTCGGAAATAATATTTTCGAAATTGTGAAATGTTTGAACTAAAAAGCTGCTTCAAACAAGATTAAATACTTGCTTGGAGAAATAAAAATAATAAATTTAATGATGACTACTTTCTTTCTTCATATGTATATGATCAACATTTATTACCTGCTAAACCCGTTGCAGTTCTTGGAAGTGCGCTGTTAACCTGTTCACCGAACGCACGTAGTGCCTACTTCACTTCCGACGCATTAACTCCTCTTGAACTTGAGCAAAAGGATGGCTCAAAAATGTTCATTTTTCTCAAGTTGATATTCCATTTTCAATAAAAAAAAAACAATCTTTGCACAAATTAAAGAACTACTTAATTACATTAAATATCTTAGACAGACGTAAAATAGCATTGACATATGTACTTAACATTTTTTTTTCAAGGCACTTTCATCCTAGAAACCAAAAATGCCACAAATTTCTGCATCAATCTGATAATAGTTAAAGCGAATACTTAAAATTTACATTTAGGAAAATTAAAATATACATTAAACATTTAAAATGAATATAGCACACGTGATTTTTAAGCTGAAGGTAAAAAAATTTAAATTATCGTCTCTATGCTTATTTCTGAAATGCGCAATTTTTACAAAAAAACTGTTCAAAATTTACGTTCAATTGAGCATCGTGAAAGACATCTTTCAATTAATTGGAAACATAACAATTTATGAATGTATGTCACAACATATGTATGTATATTGAATGCTTATGTATAATACTTACTTTTCAGCTAAAGTTCTTTTTTTTTCACCTAAGTACTGCACACCATGTAATGCAGAATGTTGTGCGAATTCTGAAAAATAATTGTTTATATCTTCACAATTACTCTTGGACGCACAGCAGCTAGTCATCCTGTTATTCCTTAAATTGTAATAAAAAGTTCTTGATGACATTAACACATGTCCGTAGATATAATTGTTTTTATTAGAGATAGCGAATCAAATTTGTTACATACATATCAGTCATCGTACAAAACCCGTAATAAACGACGCACTCCTTTAATAGAACAATGTTTATCGGATCAAACTAGAATGTAACAAATAGATGAATTCACTGGCTCACCTTCAAAAATAATTGTTCGCCTCATCCGAAACATTCATTTCCATGGTACATCTTATTATATAAAGTGGCTGTATGTAACATGCTCAATATCAATAGCAATTCTATTTAGGTATAAACATTTTATTTAAGTATAATAATTTTTAATGCTAAATATATTTAAATAATTAAATACATATCTTTGGCATTTTATTAATTGCGTTGTACATTTCATTGTGACCTTGCGGAAACGTAATCTCGGAACGTATACGTGTAGACTGTATGGACAAATTCATTCTCGAAAAATATTTTTATTTATCGTATATATCGATTTATAATAGTAAGTAATTTACTTTCTTAGTGTGCACTGTTCTGATACACTTTGCGGAAAGTTTTAACGTTTGTGTTATCTGTAAAAAGGTTGACAGTTAATAAAAAAATACATGTACCTATGACGAAAGCAATGCGTTTTATATAGAGGTGTTTTTTTTTTGAGAGCTTGAGAATTTAAAATGATAATACTAGACAGAAATATTGTTGGAATGAAATTTTTTTTATTATAATCTGGTAGATAATTTCATGGCATTTTTTAAATATGATATTCGGCATATGTCCCGCGGCTACGAGTTACATGGTCCATTCAATCAGTCCAATTTTTGACTACTTTTTCCAATAAATCTGGCCGTATAGCGTCAATGGCGGCTTGAATATTGGCCTCCAATGGTTGCTGGTTTGTCGGCATAAACCAACGACTTAACGTAGCCCCATAAAAAGCAATAGATCGATTGTTAAGCGCGCTGTTTGGCAAGCTGCGCCGTCTTGTTGGAACCAAATGTCGTCGATGTTTAGTTGTTTAATTTTTGGAAGCAAAAATTCAGTCATCATGGCTCGATAGCGGTCGCCCGCCATTCACCGTAACGGCAGCTCCTTCCTCATTTCGAAAGAAATAAGGACCGATGATGCAGCCAGCGTGTAAATCGCACCAAACGGTCAATTTTAATGGACGTAATGATGATTCGTTAACTGCTTGAGGATTGTCTTCGCTCCAAATACGGCAATTATGCTTATTGACGTAGCCATTTAACCAGAAATGACCTTCAACACTAAACACAATTCTTTGATAAAAATGCTCATCTTCGGGTTTAGAATTACATTTAAGCTTCTGGTTAGGCCAAAAATGTAACGCTTATAGTTTTCATTTATTGAAAACCAAAATGTAATCAATTTAAACCTATGTTGGCTTACCAAAAATGTAATAGAAAAGATTATTGAACTTAGGCTTTATGTTGAAATGATTCAACAATGTAATAAAGTTTTATAATAATATATAATTCTTATAATAATATAATAACTAAATTGTACCTTACTGAGATTTGAAAATAACATAAAAAAATCAAAATCAATTTAATGAAATACCATGACAAATTGTATAATAATAATATAAACAATATACCTAATTGAAACTAATAATAATCTGTTGCTTTAAAAAAAATGCTTCCATAGAAATGAAAATGTGAGCGTATACTAAATAATAATCAACGTGTTAATAAGGTTGCATTCCAATTGATAAGTAAAATTAGGTTATTTGTTGTAAACTAAATTTCCCTCCAATGGATGTAAATAATTTGAATGAATATTGAGTTCAAATGGTTATTTAAAATTGTAATAATTGTAGATAAGGTAATTATCTATCGTATAATTATTAGCTATTCTCATAAATTAATTATAATTAAATGTTTTATTCCTTTAATGTATAAAAGAATAATCTTATGTCCAACCCAACCCAAATTAAGTTAATTCTTGAATTCATATAAATATGTGTTAATTAAATACTGATTTAATTCTCTAGGCCTTTGTCTTTAATAGTTACTTTCTAAATCGATGTTTCTTGTGTAAAAAATATCTTCTCTGTACATAGAGTTCCAAAACATATCGATGAATGAATTTCATCTCTGTGTTTTTTTGGATGTGAATAGGTTTTGAATTGATTATGAATTGAACGAAGGACCTATCCTTCGTTTACTTCAGGGACAATCAGCACGTCTTCAGTGAATGTCTAATATTTATAGAATTCAGATAATAACAATCATATTCATAATAAGCTTGCTGATAATATATTTTTAAAACTTCTTGCTTGTGAACTAACTATTTGTAATTTTTTTTCTTTAATTTTCTCATAACCTTTTTTTATCGAGTTATGTAAAAATTATCAAAATTAAAAATTAGCGTCTTCAATTTTTCATGTCTTAATTTTGTTTCCCTGAAATTGATCTATAAATGTTATTATCTACCATTTTGTATCAAATTTAAACAAAGTGACAAATTTGTATACAATATGTATATCAATAAATTTCATTTATTGGAGTATTTTCATGTCATATAATCGTTTGAATGGAATAAAATAATGAACTTGAATCCTATTCAAATTTTGGTGAATAAGTATAGGTTGGTATTTTAACTTACTAGCGAATAATAATGCTAAGACTGAAAATATAAATTTATATAAGTTAATAGAAATTCTATTAAATGATCCAATTTAAATTACTCAAATCCAATGTTATTCAAATATCAAATTTGATTAAATCAATTAATTTTATATAGCATTGCTTTTAATGTAGAGTGCACATATGTATATTATTGTCAAATGTTTAAAATGCAGGTGTATAAAGGGAAGCATGTCTTGCAGGTTCTCGAGTATTTTGATATACCATTTTGTAAAATAATAGTATGCACAAGGTAAAGGGTATGTGCAACAAAAGTCATAAATTAATGCACAAAAAACACCTATATATGTATATTAGAAATTTTTCGTAAAATATTCTCTAAAAAAATAGTCAAAATGAATTAGTTTTTACTGGCTATACAATGTTAGAGTCAGTTTTATAAAATTATAATTGGAATACATGGACAATTAGGTTACGGATACGATGTAGAAGTTGTACATATTAATGTTGGGGATGGTTCGAAAATAATACGGTATTATAGTTGGTGGGTATATAAGGTAGTTTAGTATTAAGAAAGAGAAATGAAAAATTTCTATGCATATGTGGGATGTCTTTTAAGTTTTGCATAGTGGCACATATAGGGACATCTTTAGTTGACCTAAATCCAATGACTTAGGTCGATACGTCTAGTGTTGTAGCTACAACGAACTGTCAAATTTGACAGGTTTCTTGAAAAATGAAATTAAATCGAGAACCTTTCGCGAAATAATTTTTTATAATTTTCAAAGACAATTATCTCAACAAGAATGCCTCGCCGAGTTAGTTTCTGTTTTCGGCAATGAAGCACCACATCAGTCAACAATTTCTCATTGGTGCGAAGAATTCAAACGTGGACGGATTAGTCTTAGCGATAATCCAAGAGCAAGATCACAAAAAACGGCAGTCATCAACTAAAATCGACATGTGACATATTGCCGGACTGAAGCATTATTGGGGATTTCGAACACTTCAATTCAAAAAACTTTGCATAAAGAATTGTATGTAAAAAATCAGTTTCACTTTCGATACCGCATCTGTTGACTGGAGAACAGAAAGCAGGCAGTGAGGGTTTTGGTATCAGAAAGCTCTAGATCGCTTCAACGCCGGAAACTCTGAAAACGTGTACAACATTGTCAATAGTGATTATTAGATTTACTCATATGAGCCACAATATAAATGCGAGTCATCTGTTTGAGTGTTGCAAGGTGAAGAAAAGCCGACAAAAGTCATCCGTTCTTGAAGTGTCTTCAAAAAGATGGTAGCGACTTATGTCTCGAAAATAGATCATATAGCAACAATTCCTCTGCAACAGAGGTTCCCAAACTTTTTAAAGCCATGGCGTTCTTAACGTTGAGATTATTTCCGGCGGTGCCCTTCATATGAAGGAGAACTGGAGACCTGATAATTTAAAGTCTAAAATCTTAAATTTAAATTAATTCTATGCTATGATCTCTAAACTTAACTTTTAGATTTTTATAAGACTTTAATTTTGTTTAAATAATATGTGAATAGTTGGTAAATTTGTTTTTTTTTAGTAATTATAATAAGGGAGAGCAGGAAAACGTAAATAAATCGAAAAATAAACAAAATAACATTTATTTTGAGAACAGAAATAGTAACTAATTAGTACAAAATAGAGAATCATTTTAAACGTAATTGGGTACGAGCAATCAAGAGTTTCAAAAATGTTTTCGCTCCTAATAAATTCACTTTTATAAAGTTCTATTTTCAATTTTTGTTCGTTTTGGCGAGACTGTTGCGGTGTCCAGGAGATTCTGCGACGCCCAGGGACACCGCACTGCGCATACTTTGGAGACCCCTGCTGTACAAGATCAAAGAACTGTTACTGCCTATTGATATACTACTGTTCGCAATTTCGCACACAGCACGATAAACAATTGAATTTTTAACGCAACAAAACGTCGAACTGTTAGACCATCCTCCCTACTGTCCGAACCCAAGTCCCAACGATATCCTTATATTTCCAAAAATCAAGAACAGACTGCGCGCTCAAAGGTTCCAGTCGCCAGAAGGAGCAGTCGATGCCTTCAAAAACGCAATTTGAACTGTACCAACGAACGAGTGACAACTGCCTCTAGAGCATTAATTTTCGTGGAGAATAAATACATGGAAAAATAATGAATTCTTTAAAGCCATCTATTGTTTTATTCCACTTAGTAGGCAACCGACGTATAAGTAATATTTACCGCTAAAAATTGTCATTGATATAACGTTTTTGTAAGTTGGAAAAATTTAAAAATAACATGCCCTGGTATGAAATGAAACTTAAGGTACAAATTTCAATGGTTGAATTTTAGAAAGAAGCAGTAATTTTTGAGAAAATTGAGATAGCATCATAAATTTTGACTGACAAAAATTTTAATTTTATCTTGATAAAGGAAATCAATTTTATAGTTCGAAAGTTAGTTTATGTTGTACTTACCTTTTGTAATATAGTGTGTCCAAAAATACAGTTCATGTATTTTATTTCCGTAAAGGAAACAAAGCTGCTGCGGCTCACAAAAAGATATGTGACGTTTATGGTGCTAATTGCTTAACAGAGCGCATGTGTCAGAATTGGTATAAAAAATTCCGTTCTGGAGATTTTTCCCTCAAAGATGAGCAACGTTCTAGTCGGCTTACTGAAGTTGATGATGACCAAATCAAAGTCATAATTGAAGAGGATCGTCATATAACTGTTCGAGAGGTTGCGGAGAGGCTACATGTATCGCACACAACAATTGAAAAACATTTAAAATGTCTTGGGCTAGTTAAAATGCTTGGTATTTGGGTACCTCACGAATTGAAAGAAATTCATTTAACACAAAGAATCAACTTTTGTGATATGCACCTTAGACGAAATAAAACCGACCCTTTCTTAAAAAGGATCATCACTGGTGATGAAAAATGGGTCCTGTACAGTAACATAGTTCGAAAACGATCATAGAGCAAACACGATAAACCAACTCAAACCACATCGAAAGCTGAATTGCATCCAAAAAAGATCGTGCTGTCAGTTTGGTGGGATTACAAAGGTGTTGTGTTTTTTAAGCTGTTTCCAAAGAACCAAACGATCAATTCTGATATTTACTGTCAACAATTAATAAAACTGGATAAAGCAATTAAAGAAAATCGGCCAGAATTGTCAAATCGGAAAGGTGTAGTTTTCCACCAAGATAATGCAAGGCCTCACACAATTTGGCAGCTCGTGGGAAACTATTGGAGCTTGGCTGGGAAGTGATGCCACATCCCCCATACAGCCCTGATCTAGTACCATCTGATTACCATTTATTTCGAAGTTTGCAGAATTCTTTGAATGGTAAAACTTTCACAAATGACGATGACCTTCACTCGCACCTGGTTCAGTTTTTTGCTGATAAGGACCAGAAATTTTATGAGCGCGAAATCATGCAGCTGAAAGAAAGATGGCAAAAGGTCATTGAGCAAAATGGAAAATATATAATTGATTAAAAACTATTCTTTGTTTAAAAAAAAAGTGTTTTATTTTATACTACAAAACCGAAAGTACTTAGTTGCCAATCCAATAGTTTTAGCACTTTTTGCGTTGACTTATTTAAGATAATGCTGATGTTCTAAATAGAGTGCAATTTGTTGGTTATTCATGAAATCCGCAACTTTGATGAATTCTTTCATACTTTTTGAATCTATTGCAATGACATTTCACTACAAGAGCTATATAAATCTAAACAAAAATTTTTTATTCTACTTTAATTTATTCATTTCATTTTCATTAAACCCTAGGGTATCGACCCTCGTTTACATATCTAATACTACCCTTCATTTGATTATATTATGTTACAGCATTTTTATTTTTATTTTTAACCACCAGGGAGGAAGTAGGCGCATGCGCGCAGTGAACGAAAATGAATAATGTAATGTCAATGTAGCAAGTGTTATTATTACCATTGAAACATAAATATTAAATATACCTCGTAAGTAAGACTAGTTATTCATTTACACCAATGTGAAACTCGAAGAAAACAAATACAGTCCACTCAGCGATTACATACACACGAACATATTTTTGGTCCAGACGAACCGCATACATCAGCAAAAAACAACGACACGTACATACGATCACGATAAAGAAGCAGCAAAAAACATTGGTGAGTCCTTTTTTCCTTACATATTTAATATCCTCATATAAAATTCAATCTGAATCGAGCAATCTTATTCATAAAATAAATACACTCATTTACGTATATATACAAAACACAAAATGACAGAAGAAGACGAGATAAGAGAATTAAGACAAAGTCGGGGTATATTAAAAGGCCATTTAACGAGATTCAAACACTTTTTAGAAAGCAGTGACAACATAGATGATCAATACCTAGTTAAATTAAGGTTAGAAAAACTTGAAAAACATTTCGAAACATTCGAAGAGGTGCAAACGAAGTTAGAAATCATTGATATAACAGAAGAAGCGGAGCGGCAAGAAATAGAAGATAGTTTTTTTGAGCTTATCAGCAAGGCTAGATCAATTATTAATGCAAATGCACAAAGTGTTAATCAAAACAGTATAAGTTCAATTTCATCAAATACTAATAATACGGGTGATCCGACAGCAAATTTAAGATTGCCAACAATCAGTTTACCTGTATTTGTGGGAAATTACGATGGTTGGTTACCGTTCCATGACGCTTTTAAACAACTTATTCATGATAATGTGAATTTAACAGATATTCAAAAATTTTACTATTTGAAATCTTGTCTAAAAAATGAGGCGTTACGGTTAGTGCATGTATGTAATTTCATCAGACAACTATGCAATTGTATGGGAATTACTTAAAAAACGATATGAAAACAAACGTATTATAATTAATAATCATCTCAAACAGCTGTTCGAATTACCATCGGTAACAAAAGACTCGCCTGTATTATTGAGACAACTAACTGACACAGTTTATTATCATGTATCAGCTTTAAACAAGTTGCAATTACCAACAAAAGAATGGGATGTATTATTAATATATATAATTACATCAAAATTAGACGCAATAACTAATCGCGAATGGGAAAATTCTCTAGACGACGAAAGGTCTATACCAACTTTTGATGAATTAAGTAAGTTTTTAAACAAAAAATGCTTTACATTAGAGACAACAAGCAAAAAATACCCTCAAAGCACACAAAATTCGCGTTCACCAAGTTTTATTAAAAACCAATCGAGCAATTATAACAAATATAAGAACACATATGCAGAACAAAACTTTGCCATGACAGAATACAATCAGGACCGGAGTTGCCAATATTGTAAACAAAATCATTACATTTATGCATGTCCGGAATTTATGAAATTAAACGCGAAAGAAAAATACAATCAAGTAAAAAGGTTGTATTTATGTACCAATTGTTTACGTTCAGGGCATTCACAGCGAGATTGCAGGTCAGGAAAATGCAAAAAATGCGGGTTGGCTCACAATACTTTATTACATAATCAAGAATATCGTAAACGCTTTAATACACATTCAACAAATTCAGATCAAAATAATGATACAAATTTACAAAACGAAACGGAGTCAAATGAACTTGCTATTCAAACCAATAGCTCACATACACGAAACAAAACGCACACGCATGGATCCACAGAACTTTGCCATTTGACTGCAACAACAAATATTGACCAAAGGAAATCAGAAAATAAACATGATAATAACAAAATCGAATCAGAAAATCAACAATCACTTCAAATTGCACATAGTAGTTCAAATCGTAATTTAGTTTTACTTTCAACGGCACAAATCTTAATTTATGATGACCAAGGAAGAGCCCATACATGTAGAGCATTATTAGATTCAGGGAGTCAGAGCAATATAATGACAAAATCATTGTGTACTAAACTAAGGTTAAAACACGAAGATATTCATATTCCAATAACAGGGATAAATCAAAAATTAACCACAGTTACCCAGAAAACAAAAACAATTATCGAATCACGGGACAACAAGTTTAAGGCAACTTTAACATTTTTAATTTTACCAACTATCACCGAGAATTTGCCACCCGTTGGATTTGATAAATATACATTAGATTATCCAAAAGACATCATGTTAGCTGACCCTAATTTTGATAAATCAGGTACCATAGATATCTTAATAGGTGCAAGCTTATTTTATGAATTACTTCTTGCTAATCAGTATAAACTAGGAGAAAATAAACCTGTATTTCAAGAAACGCTCTTAGGCTGGGTAGTTACGGGTAATATTAACATACCATCGAAGGCAAGCAAAAAACGAATTTGCAATTTTACAACAGTAATTTCAAATGAAACTCTAGATGAGAATTTGACAAGATTCTGGCAGTTAGAAGAAATTCCACAGAAACGTTTTTTATCACCTACTGAACAACTGTGTGAGCAACATTTTTCTGAAACCACAACGCGAGACGCAAATGGACGTTTTGTGGTCAGATTGCCCTTTTTAGAAAAGATTGCTAACTTAGGGAACTCAAAGGCGATGGCATTCAAACGATTTTATTCATTGGAAGCTAAATTTCGCAAGGACACAACCTTAAAGGCTAATTATGTAGAATTCATGAATGAATACGAACAATTAAACCACATGACGAGGCAACAACGCGTCAATGTAGAAACTGAACAGATGCAACCGTCATATATATTACCACATCATACAGTATTCAAATCAAGTAGTACTACTACCAAATGCAGAGTAGTATTCGATGCATCGGCAAAAACAGATTTGAACATTTCATTAAACGATACATTACTGATAGGACCCACGGTACAGGATGATTTATTTGCTATAGTCTTACGATTAAGATTGCATAGTTTTGTACTTAGTACAGACATACAAATGATGTACCGGCAAATATTGATTCATCCAGATGATCGTAAATATCAACAGATCTTGTGGAGAGCTAATGATGATCAAGCAATACATTTATATAATTTAAATACAGTCACATATGGTACAGCAAGTGCACCTTATTTGGCAACAAGAGTACTCAGACAATTAGCCGTGGATTGTCAAGATAAATATCCACGTACCTGTGAACTAATTAGAAATTCATTTTACATGGACGACTTACTCGTTAGTGTGAATTCCAGAGTGGAGGCATTAGAAATATACAAGGAAATGTCTTACATATTAGGAACAGCAGGATTCCATTTAAGAAAATGGTCTTCAAATGATAAGGAGATTTTAAACAAAGTAGCAGAAGATAGCAACAACACAGAGACAATTATTGAAATTCGTGATAATAGAGACTTGAAAACCCTGGGACTCTCATGGATTTCAGAACCAGATACACTAAATTATGCAATAAATTTAGAAATTAAACATACATATGTTACAAAAAGATTAGTTTTAGCTACCATTTCTAGAATATTTGACCCACTTGGATTAATAGGTCCTGCAATAATAAGATCAAAATTATTTATGCAACAGTTATGGAAGCTACAAGTCGCATGGGACGAAGAATTAGATCAGGAATTGGGAAAACTTTGGTTAACATTTCTAGAAGAGATGCAGCACATAAATCAAGTCATTATTAAAAGGCAAGTATTATGTTACCAACCAGAATTTATTGAATTGCATGGATTTTGTGATTCGTCGGAAAGAGCTTACGGAGCATGTATTTATTTAATATCAGGAAATGCTAAAGGTGAAAAATGTTCCAATCTCTTATGTGCTAAGTCCAAGGTGGCTCCACAGAAAAAATGTACGCTACCACGATTAGAACTGTTAGCAGCAGTATTACTAGCAAAATTAGTAGATGTTATAAGACGTACATTGAACATTCAATTAACCCAGACAATACTTTACAGTGATTCCACGATTGTTTTGGCATGGTTACAAATTGACCCGTGTCAGTTGAAAACGTTTGTAGCTAATCGTGTAACAACCATAAGAGAATTATCGAATGTAACCGAATGGAAACACGTTCCTTCAGAACTTAATCCCGCAGATATTATTTCCAGAGGTCTTAATGCTTTGGAGATACAGGATTCAAAACTTTGGTGGCATGGACCAGATTTTATAATAACCAATGAATTAAATCACGAACAAGATATGATAGATTTTGAATTCTTACCTGACACTAAGAAATCAGTAATTAGTTTAGCAGCTGTTGATAAACCCAATGGTGACCTATTTAACAAATATTCGAGTTTAAGCAAATTACAACGTATAGTTGCCTATTGTATGCGATTTAAACGTGCGACACTAGATAAGGCAAGGTTTAAATCACAGAAACTTTCATCAGATGAATTAGAATGCTCATTGAAAAGAATAGTTAAGTTAACTCAACAGGAGGTATTTGCTAATGAGATTTATTCGTTATCACATAAACGAGCATTGAAACCTAGTAGTAAAATATTGAATTTGAATCCATTTCTAGATGAAGTCGGATTATTACGCGTCGGCGGAAGATTAAGGCATTCCAATTTAGACTTCGCTCAAAAACATCCAATTATAATACCTAAAAATCATAAATTAACAAAATTGATTATCACAAAATACCACTGGGAACATTTACACGCTGGTGCACAAAATTTATTATCCATAATAAGATTAGAATTCTGGCCTCTCAATGGCAAATCAACAGTTAAGGGAGTTCTCCGAACTTGCACCAAATGTTTTAAAATTAATCCAAAACCTACTAAATTCCTAATGGGTGATTTACCCAGCTCACGGGTATTGCCCTGCAGGCTTTTCTCAAAATGCGGCGTAGATTACGCTGGTCCTATTTTAATCAAGGACAGAAGCTTACGAAATGCAAGGCTAGTCAAGGCATACCTTTGCATATTTGTATGTTTTGCTACGCGTGCAATTCACATTGAATTAGTCAGTAATCTCACAACCGAGAGTTTTTTGAATGCACTCAAAAGATTTATAGCTCGTAGAGGAAAACCGTCCGTAATTCATTCGGACAATGGTCTGAACTTTGTTGGTGCGAATAACCATTTCATTGAATTGTACCAATTAATAAATGATAAATGCCACAACGACAAAATTCACAATTTTTTAGCTAATGATAAAATTAAATGGGTGTTCATTCCTCCCAGATCAGCTCATGTAGGAGGTTTATGGGAAGCGAGTGTAAAGTCGACTAAATTTCACTTACGGAGAATATTGGAAAGGGCCGCTTTGACTTATGAAGAGTTAAATACGATACTCATTCAGATTGAAGCTTGTTTAAACTCCAGACCTCTGTCCCCTTTATCCAATGATCCCGACGACTTTTTACCTTTAACTCCTGCTCACTTTTTAATTGGAGAATCCTTAGCTGCTGCACCACAAGAAGATGTTCAAGATCAACAGATTAACCGACTTACTAGGTACCAACGCCTACAACAATTAACTCAACATTTCTGGAAAAGGTGGTCGCGTGAATATTTAACCCAACTACAGAAGAGATCCAAATGGAAGACGAATTCACATCCATCACTTCAGGAAGGCACACTGGTCATCTTGAAAGAAGATAATTTGTCTCCACTACACTGGCCCATGGCGAGGATCATCAAACTCCATCCAGGATTAGACAACATCACTCGTGTAGTGTCTGTGAAAACGCCTAGTGGTAAGGTGTTTCAACGCTCAGTGTCGAAAATATGTATTATCCCCCTTGAGGAAAATAGTGACTAGTTGGACTTATAATGAACTGTACTATTATTTTATATCCTATATGTCAGAATAATATTTTTACCATTTTTACTAATATTGAAAGCTACCTTTCAAGGTGGGCGGCATATGTTACAGCATTTTTATTTTTATTTTTAACCACCAGGGAGGAAGTAGGCGCATGCGCGCAGTGAACGAAAATGAATAATGTAATGTCAATGTAGCAAGTGTTATTATTACCATTGAAACATAAATATTAAATATACCTCGTAAGTAAGACTAGTTATTCATTTACACCAATGTGAAACTCGAAGAAAACAAATATAGTCCACTCAGCGATTACATACACACGAACATATTAAATTACTTTTCGTTCTAAGAAAAACTTTTTCCATGACAAAAAAGGGGTGTACCCAAATTGGTACAATGGCCACTTATGAGTGAAATTTTGAAAAGCAAGGCTTTTGTATACATAATGTTTTATTAACTTTTTGCAACTCCTGTTGTGGTAGATAACACAACGCACACGTTTTGGAACATGATCAGCGCCATCTAGTTGTAATCCTTCAATATTCGACGCCGAAGGGCGAGCCGAGTGTATTTTCAATGACTATTTCAGGTAAAACCTAGCTATTGTTCGACGAAATTGCAATTAGTCCATGGCATTTTCTGAGGAATATCCATGTAAGTGAATAAACTCCACTACCATTTTTTGCCATGGATGCCAATACTGTATAAAGATATAGATTGGTCCATTTCATCTACTCCGCCCATACTTGTGTTATAGTTTTGGAACAAGTGTGGGATTTGTATATTGACTTTTTGTTTTTTCCTGAACACCATCGTTTTACTTTTCCTAGTGGTACACAAGAATCGTAATTAGTAGCCATGGTGCAAATACTGTTGTCTTTCCAGCGGACCAATAATAGTTCATTATTTTTATCAAGCCTGTAATCGAAGTCGGCTCTTGACTTCTTCATCATTTCCTTTGTGCTAGGCAGTGGACATTTCTTAGTGCGATTTTCTCCGATTGTTCCTGTTGCACGGTATCCTAAGTGGCGTAAATTATTTAGCCACTCGCAACTTGTAAAAAAGTTATCAATAAATATTTTGTGATTGGCAGGGGTCATTGTTAATTTATGTAAATGCGAAACTCCGAAGAAATTGAAAAAATTTTGTATATAATTTCAATCCGTATTTAGCATACTTGTAGCCATTGTAGCCAAATTGGCATAGCAATATTTTTTACCTCACAGGATATCATATCCTTCGCATATCAAACTGAAAATGCTTTTTAATATTTCTGATTTTATTAAATTTAATAGTAAAAATTACGACTATATACATTAAACACAATATATAATATGTAACTATCGTTAAGTTGAACCCACCTCAGCAGGTGTTATAATTGCTGAAGTTTGATACATTATCTGAACACCAACAATAAACGTAAAACAGATCATTCGATTTTATATGTCAAACGGATACTTGCTTCTGTCAAATAGTGTAAGAACAACTTAGTAAGTGCAAACAGTTTTCTTATAAAGCCTTAATAGCTAACTGTTCCCGAATTGGCACACAGTGACCGGGAATGGGTTAATACACACAAGGGAGGTCGATAACATTCAATCCCTTATTTAGTTGGTTTCGTATATTTGCAAGTAATAAATTAATAGTTGAAAGTGTCCTGTTATTTGAATGAGCGCATTCCATTTACAGACTTGAAATAATAACTCCAGATAACCGAGACAGATAGTAAGACATGACATAAAATAGAAATAATGCGGCTAACATTTTTTGTGGTGCAAAAAAAAAACGGGAATGCACCTACCTTTTTCGACTGTATTTAAAAATTTATGCTTGCCCTGTCTTGATGGTAGTCTATAAAAGAAATAAAATTGTCTGCAACCACAATAAAATTACTGTAAATTGTTTTAACGAACTGTAATTATTTCTTGATAAAATAAGTCTATTAAATGTATTAAACCTAGAAGTACTTCTAAGGCAAACAATGAATATAGTTAATATTATTTTCCTTAAATTTATTTTGTAGTAAAGTTATGCAGAATAAATTCTATACTTTCATCATACAAAATTTCTTTTCAAGAAAGTAAACTTAGAATGTGCGTCATCTATAAAATAGCTAAATACTATAGTGACAAACACGTGGAATGTGCAAGTTATTAAAAAACTGATTATGGCTTAAATAATAAATGCTTCGGCAAATATTTGATATTGTGTACTTGAATGCTATAAATGTTTACCAAACTGTATACAAAATGCATTATCTCTTAGTTAGTTTTCATTAACAAAATTTACATTATATGCAAAAATTCTATTATATTAAATTAAATTTAAGTTTCGATAGAGTTTTACTTTTTTATATTTTATTTCCCTGATGAATATTTCAATATTAAAACAAAAGAAAAGTGAACTGAATATTATGGCGACATCTAGTTGGCTAAAATTTATAGATACATACGTTATATAGGTAATATTATACGCTATAGTGTATTGGTTTGAAACTATGATAATGATTTTGTTCAGTTTTAAAGGTTATGGAGAGATGGCACCACATTAACTTTGCACTTATGAAATTTACCTATTATAAAATGAAATTTAATTTTTAATTATGAAAAAATTTATCGAAAATGTGCCTGTATTAATTTAATTACAACAAAATACACTTTCGACAGAAAGTCCTTTATGCTTTTGATCGTTGCTTTACTATTACTTAAAAAATTAAAGCACCGGCATAACAATCCCATATAACACAATGAAATTCTTTTCTCCAAATTTGAAATTGGAAAATCAACATAAATAAACAAGACATTTTCTTTAATTAGAATTTCTTTGGATTAATACTTCCATGAGGAATAATGTAGTAATATTTTCTAAATATACGTTTCCACATTGATAGTCTTTCAAAATGCAAGAATCATCGTACCTTTTTAATATGGTAAATCCTGAAAATTTATAAATCTTGTAATTTAATTTTTTAAACTGTTGCTGTTCTTTCTTAGCTTTTTATGTTTGTTTAATTTTAGACGTATTTTCTTGGGCTGTACAGAATTTGTTATACACTTTTCCCCAAAAACAAAATAGTATTCTCTGGTTCTGTATTACCTGTACTTAGAACCATTTCACTATTTTCAGATTTTTGCACCCCCTTTTTTAAATTTATCGTATTTTAAATATGGTATATGTATTTTATATTCATTGGAGTATCTTTTGAATTTGTTATGAATTTCTTCCATTTTAAAATTTTGTATGCTAAAAATACTCTTTCTTAGATTATTTCGTTATATACAATCATGCTCAAATGTATTAGACACCTTACGAATTTATGTACATACATACATATATAGTTTAGTCAAAAGAGAGGTGAGGAAAATAAAACTGTTGTGAAAATTATGTACAAAGTGTTATTTAGTAATATAGTACAATTTATCAATATTTTGTCGCTCCGCCCTTGGCCTTAATGACAGCTCGCACTCAGTACTTGCTACTAAATTGCAACACTCTGCCGGTGGTATTGCAGCCCATATTTCACGAATTTTGTTGATAATTCTGCTTTTGACAGGCATTTATGACAGGCATTTTAGACAGGATTATTTTGTTTAATGTTACATGTAGACTGAATTACGATAAGAATATTAGTCATGAAGATGTACTTACATACCTCGATATTCGATTCATCAGACCAAAGAATCTTTGACTACTTCTTGATTGTCTAATTTTCATGTTGTTTGGCCCATAAATACCGCTTCTTTTTATGAGCGTCAGTTAAAAGCGGTTTACGTCGCGCTTTACACCCTCGTAAACCAGCACGCTGGAGACGCCTTCTCACTGTTTGCGCAGAAACTGTTACGCGATAACGCTGTTTCAGCTCACTGGCGAGCTGATTCGACGATTTTTTCCTATCACTGAGAGCCAGTCTTTGTAAAATTCTGTCTTCTCTAATCGAGGTACAGGGTTTTCTGACACTTTTTGGTCTGTTAACAAACGACCCACTCTCCTGTTAGCGACTAATGGTTGTACGGACTGCACATCGCGAACATTTTTTTTTTGCAATTGCAGCTATTGATAACTTCTGGGAATGCAGTAGCACTATTTGGGCGCGTTCCCCTACCGACAACTCGCGTGTTTTAGGCATTTTTCTTCAACAAATAACTGACACAACGTGAAAAAATAGGATAATCTAATTGATCTCTACGACAAACTTACAAACGCACATTGCTCACACACTGCTAGAATGACACTAAATTTCTAAAATCCACAATTTCCCCTTTCCACCTATTCTTTTCAATAGGGAATTAACTAGGGTATTCAAAAATGCATTTCTGTAAATACCATTAACTATTTTTACGGTTAATTTCCGTCAGACTTGGATAATACAGAGAATAAGGGTTTTTACCTGGGGTGTCTAATACATCTGAGCATGGTTGTATATAGATAGTCACGAAAGTTTTCATACATCCCACGAATCTTGATAATAAATAAACGTTGAGGTCCAATTATGATATAGTATATTTACTTTCAGTTAGTAGTGTTAAAATATTAGTAACAAGCTGAAAGCTGTTATTATTTTAAGTTACAAGGATATTTAGAAAATGTGTAACATCGAGTATCACGAAAGTTCTATGTACACAAACGTAATTTCTAAAATTAAATAGTTAAACGAGTTAAAAAAATGTTAGCCTTTTGGGAACCGATTTTAACTAGACTTTATATCAAGATGGCTGTGATATTTTACAATGTGCCTAATGATGTTACGTTATACATTCTAGTTTTTCTTTTGAGATATTCCTTGACGATTCAATTGGCAAATGAAGTTGTGAGCATTCATTGTAAAGTTCATTCTTTTATGCAACTTTAGCTATTTGTTTCTGATTTTGACAATAATTATTTTAATTCTCTAGGCAAATATTGTTTTAGGACGTCTAGTTCACCCATCGATCTTTAATACTCTCAACGATTCTACGTAACTCATTCCAGTTAGCGCCAATGATCTCATCACCATTGATAACTATTGACATTATTAATTGAAGGTTGTTTCCGGTATATCTAGCTTTTCTTAAAATTTTCCCAATGTTTTCTAAAGTTACTTTCTTTCCCAATATTCAATTTCTCTTGTACGGCAATCTTCGGTGCACTTATCCATGAATTTAACTCATTACGCTTAGAATACTTCTCTCATTGAGCTCATCTACAACGGAATGACCGCTTCTGAGAGTAGTTCCATCCATTTGTTGTGTAGTAACATCAAGACTATTTTATGTAGAAACAACATTAAGAGAAGTAAATCACAAAACATATGTTTACCTTTGTGATTCATCCTTACATTTGCATAGAATGTTTGCTTATATTTCAAAAATACTATCAAGATGATGACCGAATACGTTGCAAATTTATATTTTGACACGGAGAAACGCCTTGTAAAGTGAAGTGGATGATAATTCGTGTTGGAATATTTACCGCATTGTTGTTATAAATAACAGCAGATTTTACAGTATTATTAGTTGTGTAAATGGAAATAAATGTGTTAATATAAAATGCCTATGCGAGTTTTGTAAAAGTATAGTTAATGTGCTGCCATCTATCTGCCGCCATTAAAACTGAACAAAACATTATCCTAGTTTCAAACCACAACACTACAGCCTGTAATATAACCAATACAATAGCAGTAGTTTTAGTTGTTATTATTAGATGTCGCCATAATATTTCGATCATTTATCTTCTGTATTATATTAATACATTTCTTGAAAATATTTGTATGTAGATTTATCAGCGAAATAAAAAAGTAAAAATCTATTTGTCGAAATTTACATTTAAGTTTTATATTTTGCAGCACCATCTAATGTAAATTTTGATAACGCAAACTGGCTTAATATTTCAGTTAACTTCTTAGAAAAGAATACGACTTTTTATATAATTCCAAGAGATAACGCATATTATATATACAGTTTGGTAAATATTTATAGCATATAAGTTTACAATACCAAATATTTGCCCAAGCATTTATTAATTGAGCCATAATCAGTTTTTTAATAAACTTAATCATTGCTCGTGTTAGCCATAAATGATGATGCACATTCTAACTTTACTTTTTTTAAAAGAAATTTTGCATCATAAGTTATTGTTAATAATTATAAGGATTACAATATTTTATCCGTATACGTAGTTATGTGTTAATGGAAGAAAGTAAAGAGGAAGAAAAGCAATAAAAATTTAAGATGAAAGTGAAAGAATTTATTGTGCATAACTTTACTACAATTTAAACATATTAAGTGAATTTTTGAATTAAATAAATTAAAACTAAATTTAAGAAAAATAATACTAACTATATTCATTGTTTGCCGTAGAAGTACTTCTAGGTTTAATACATTTAATAGACTTATTATATCAAGAAATAATTACAGTTCGTTAACACAATAAACAGTAAAATTTTTTGTGGTTGCAGACAATCTTATTTCTTCAATAAACTATTAATAAAGCAGGGCAAGTATAAAATTTAATACAGTCTAGTAAAGGTAGGTGCTTTCCCGCTTTTTTACACCACGCAAAAATGTTACCCGTTTTATTCCTATTTCATATCTGTCTTACCATCTTTCTCGGTTATCTAGAGTTTTTATTTTGGGTCTGTTTATGGAATACACTTTTTAAAATAACACGACACTTCCAAATATTAAAACATTACTTGCAAATATACGAAACCAACTAAATAACGGATTGACAATATTTGCGGGTATTAAATAGCGACTACTGATTACTTTTAACAGATGATTACATATTCAAATCTAACATCTATAATTGCTTTTTTTTTATTAATGGGATGAGTTGTATTAGACATGTACACGGGGGTGGGTACATTAGGGTTTAATGAAAGTGAGGTATAAATAAGTTAAAGTAGAATAAAAGTTTTTATTTGGATTTATTTAGCTCTTGCATTGAAAAGTCATTGCATACAATTTCAAAAAGTACGGAAGAATTCATTGAAGTTGCGGAGTCTATGAAAGACCGAGAAATAGTACTCTATTTGGATCATCAGCATTATCTTATAGGCAAACGTGTCAACGCAATGAGTTCCAAAACTTGATTGAATAGAGAGAAATTTTGTGGTGACAATGGCTTGATTATAAATGATTACTTTAAAGTTAGCAACAAACAAGCTTAACTAGTAGAGCTGAAATTCCTACAGAAATGCAAAAGAAACGAGTTCATGAAGACTTCTATGCTTAAAACACTGAACGAAGAATTATCTATAGTTAAAGATTCGGAATTAGATTTTGTTATAAAGATGCCCTTATTTATAAACACAAAGTCGTTCTCGGATGGAATTCAAACCAAAGCACTGAGAGTATCAAATTTTTATTGAAGAGAATACAATACTTCCCAACGAATTAGTAAAAGCAATTTTCTAGAAATTGACTGTAAAAAAGAAGATAGAATATTTACATCCCGCAGTAAATTTGGTATCAGATTCTTTCAAGAATCTGAAACCCTTTTTTGGGGATCAAAAGTCGTTGTGGTTCAATTAATCAGTTGTACACAATTCAAGTTGATTTAGGAAGATGAAGATGTCAGGCAACACAAATTATTACTCTTATGCATTCTAAAATTCTTTAATAGAGATTAAAGTAATTGGAAATTCATTATGAAATCGTGGTCATGCCAGTCATTCGGTAAAATTTACCGGAATGCTATGGTTGTAATTTCCACTTCGACCAAAGTTTTTAGCAACAAATACGAGAACTAGGCATGACGACACAATGCAGACGAAACCAGAAACGCCATCTTATGCTACTAGAAAGCGTTGGTTACAAATTATGGAAGATTCAAAACCGCAATCTTTTAACGATTCTTTTGTAGACCAGTGGTTGGAATATCGCCGAATAGGAGAGAGTTAGATTTACAAGGGATGCATATGGACCAACGCTTTGAAAGCTTGACATAGTACAAACATGGCAAACATAAACCAAATATTCTGAAACTGATTTAAATCATTGAAAGAAGATCCTAAACATTTCAGGTACATTAAACCATAGACAGATTCACATACGACCGCAAGCAAGAAAGATATACTAAATGTGAAATTGTAGAAAATTTTCTAGAAGTACGTAAGGACATCAAATCATATTTAAAATAATTACAATATTATAGAATGTGGCTGAATTGTATTTTACTATTATTATATTATATCACTTACGCCATTACGCAATTACTGTTCGATTTTTGTCAGTTTGCTTGATCGAGTTATACCTACATATATTAAAATTTTAATTAACATAGATTTTTATTGGAAAACACTTTTACTCCTACTTTAAAATTGGAGGTTATTTGTAATCACTTGTTCGAGATACAAAGTGGAAATCAAAAAACGCTGTACAAACTGGGAAAAATATATTAGTTTCGGTGCGAAGTGAGAGGCCACCAAATAGACGTAAGCTAGATAACTTAAGCATCCTGATATCTCTTTATTGGAATGGAATTTTCGAAATATTGTTTCATCAACTTGGTAACTTTTTGTATCTGCTTTAGTTAGGTTTTTGAACATTTAATTGATAATTCTTGATGCAAATATGTTTCATCGGATGTTTCAATCTTCGAAATTATTTTTATTTTATTCATTAAAAGCAGCTGCTTTTCACAAGGTTTGTAAATTATTGCTGCTACACGTTCAGATGCTAAACTATATCTATTTAGAATATTTTTTTAACGATAATTTATTTTAATAGTTTAATATACTTTTGTTGTCATTACATACTAACTCTTGCAATCTATCTTGATAGATAGATATGTACTAGTTATTAAAGCGAACTAATTGCGCACGAATTACATATTTGATCTGACAAAAATTAGAAATTTCTTCAATGAAATTGACAGAATTCCTTGTCTAAATATAAACCGCATTGGTTTAATTGCAACTAATTAAAAATTAGCCAAAGTTAGTACACCAACCATTTAGAAAAGTATTTTACATTAGCCAAAATGTACATGCATATTCTTGGAACATGTGTTTTCTTTCAAATGTAAACGTATGTACGAGGATAGTTTGACAAGTAGTGAGAATGGCAAAGAAAAACGAGTTTTTTAAATACAAAATAATTTTTATTTTTCAATATATTCTCCTAAAAGAGCAATACATTTATTCCAACGGTGCTCCAATGCCCTTATGCCATCTCTAAAATGCGATTCCGGAAGGCTTGCAAAATACTCATTTACGAAGATGATAAGTCGTTACACGAAAATTTCTTTCTACCTAGTGCCGTTTTCAATTTTGGAAAAAGGTCGAAGTCGGAAGGGGCTAGATCCGGCGAATAAGGCGCATGCGGTACTAATTGGAAATGCAACTCGTGGATTTTGCACATCGCAACTGTACTGGTATGCGAGGGAGCGTTGTCTTGGTGAAACAGAATTTTTTCTTTGCCATTCCTGGCTGTTTAGCACGAATCTCAACATTTAATTTTCGTAGAAGTTCTGCCTAATATTGTCCTTTCTGAAGGTAATCAATGAGCAAAATACCCTTTGAATCCCAAAATATTGATGCCATCATCTTGTTTGCCGATAAAGTGGTTTTCGCTTTCTTTGGAGGTGCAGAACCACGTTCTAACCATTGTTTCGACTGTTGTTTAGTTTCGGGTGTACTGTAGTGTATCCAGGTTTCATCGCAAGTAACAAATCGCCTACAAAAATCAACCGGATTCCGCTTATAAAGGTTCAAACACTAATTGGAAATGCACAAACGAGTGAACTTTTGATCAGCCGTAAGCAATCGCGGTACTCATCTTGCCGAAAGCTTGGAAAGGCCCAATTCTTTCGTTAAAATGTGGTGTACGCGTTCTGTTGAAATGTTTACCATGTCTGCTATCTCTCTCACTTTGAGTCGTCGATCTTGCGTAATAATATTATGGATTTTTATAATCATTTCCTTAGAAGTCACGATTTTGGGTGCTCCATAGGGCGCTTCATCAACACAGCTTGTTCCACCACTTTTGAATTCATTTACCCATCTACTTATTGTTGCGGATGATGGAACAAATTCACCTAATATTTCCCGTAACTCATCTTTTATTTCGGTAGCTTTCAAACCCTTAATTACGAAGTATTTAATCACCGCACGATACTCTATTTTTTCCATTTTAACAAAACGACGTGTTGCTTCTTTTTCAATCAGATGTCAAAAATAAACTAATCAACTGATTTATCTATATATCGGAATGTAAACATCTAAATAGGCAACCTAAATTACAGTGCATTTGTTTTACCAATTAGAGCGTCGCCTATGTGTCATTCTCACTACTTGTCAAACAATCCTCGTATATAAAGTCCGGTTGGTAAGTAATGAGATAGGATAGATTTTTCTCTAGTATTGCTTCTACACCCGCTAACTTTTATTTAAGAGAATTAATGTCTTTTATGAATTCTCTCATTATTTTTAATTTTTTTTTTATTTGTTCAAGAATTCAAACAATTTCGCTTCCTAATTTGGTACGTAGACTTCCGTGGTCGTGGTCCATGCTATCTGCTTCTGGGTTTCCGGGCTGGAACCGCGTCACTAGTATATCTGCCGACGTTTCCTACCCATTTGTATGGGACATCTTCAGGGCTGAACTACTGTACTGAAACTGTTTCAGTGCAGTAGTTCAGCCCTGAAGATGTCCCATACAAATGGGTACGAAACGTCGGCAGATATACTAGTGACGCGGTTCCAGCCCGGAAACCCAGAAGCAGATAGCAATTTCGCTTCCTGTTCCCTCTATTTTTATATTTAGTTTGGGTAGATTTTCTTTTGTCGTGGGTATAACTGTAACACTATTTTTATATTCATATTCTCCAACCTTGTGTTCTATATGCTTATTCAATTTTTGTTCTAATGCTTTCATTTCATGCTGCAAGTAGCATAACGAATGTTGTGGATTCATATATATAAATCTTTAAGTGTTTCTTTCATTGAAATAATGAATAAAATCCTTATTAGTCGTATTTACCTTACCCTTAAAGTCCCTTAGGTTTTAAAATTTAAATGAAAATTCTAGTTCAAATTCAAAATTAGTGACACTAATTTTTTGTTTAGGAGTTGTGGCGCCGTTGGAATTATTTTTTCCTTATACTTTATCTATTTTTTACTTATGTTTTTGCTCTAGAAATTTCATTTGTATTTGTTTTGGAACCTTATCGAAAGCTTTTTCTGCTACAGCTCCTTGCAGGGCATTCATATTAGATCCAATTCTCATGCTAGATATTTATTTGAAAGTCTTCATCGCTGTACATATTTTAAGCGATTTCTTCGTACACTACCATCCATAAAGTTTAGCCAAGTAGTAGAAATTTATAAAATCAAAAAATAGAAGCCAACTAATACGAAAGAAAACTAATTTTTTTGCTAACAAATTTCTTAAATACTGCTTTGGTCAAAATTCCATCTTTTGCATTTATGGATGTTCTTCCATTCTTATTGGAGCATATCTTTGAAAGTAAGCCAATTGGAACGTGTATCAAGCTCGTCCCACAATAACACAATTGGGTTCAAATCCAGACTCTGCAGCGGCCATGTTATAACTTGTATAATGTTCGCTTGATTTTGCTGGTTCAGATACTATTTGCATATTCACGGTATTCTATGCGTATTATTCCTTCGATTCGTTGTAACACTGTTCTTGAGTAAGGAAAGTAATTCCAAACTGTAAATGAACTGCCGCTATGTGCTATTGTTAATACAATGCACTCGGGAAGCATTCATTAACGATACATCTTACAACGCTCTTCTACTTTGTGGCCAAACTCTTTAAATATGGATTCGTTATAAAACATTTTGCTACTCTGCTACCGTTCAATGCTGATGTTCTGAGACCCACTGTATTCTTTTTAGTAGGTTGCCCTGACATAGCAATAGTTTATGATACGTCACGCGACAGGGTAGGTTACCATTTACAGGCTGGCTAGCGTCCTAATGCTGGTGTTGTTTTTCTGCGATTTTTTTTTGCTTGTTAGTTGTAGTAGACGATAATTTACTAGGGTGGTTATTCGTGACAGATCTGGACCATAATGTTCGCCTGTCGCCTGTTTCTTGATATCGGTGAATGATGTATTTTACTATTGACACAGCTAGATTTAATTTTACCGATTTGGCTGCTGGCGTAGCCTTTTTCATCTATACTGAATCATGTAGCCACACTTATAGACTTACCACAGGGTAGAATAGATTTGAATGATCCGATGCAATTGTAGAAGGGTATGCGGGATAATGAAAGTTTAATTACTTCTTTTGTTCCCATTACTTTCGTTATTTCAGTCACATATGTGTTTAAGACAATTATGTATTAAGATAATGATTGAATACAATGAAGTCTACTAAAATAACGTATTGTAAAACTTTTCTATCTTGGCCAAACTTTCGAGAAACGGTACTGTATATTTTTAATCGTGTCTAAATCAATTGTTAATTATCTTGATAGTAAATATTATTTTTTATACTTCACGTTTTGTTGTTGCTGTTGTACTGGTGGTTTTCTGTAGTCAATTTCCCTTATTGTTTTTCAAAGTCCTACACAACGTGATTCAAATAGGTGGACACAATTTAAGTGGGATTTATTTTCTGAACTATGTGCTGTATTTGAATTTTGTACATTACATTTGAGCATAATTACATTAAGGTTTACATGTTCGAATTGCCTAACTTCGACACCGCGAGTAACATCAAACGGTAGCTAAATTCTCCTCATATACACACAAAGTCCGCTTATGCTTTCTTAAGACACTCAAATTTGTGTGAATAGGTGCTACATAAACTCTATTTTCACGAACCCCATAGGAAGAAATCGCAAGAGATCGGAAAGCTTCGGTGACTAGAATTTAAGTGTTAGGTCTTCATTCCCCCAAAGAATTTTGTGTTGCTGGTAGCAATCTTACTGATAATTGACCCTGCTGTGTGGCCTAGCGGTAGTATTCGAAACTTTACAGCATCCTCTTTTAAATGTAGTTGAGAGAATTCAAATATAGCATCCGGGAAATGCAACTAATTGGAATTGGATCGACCTTTTTGATTTATACTACTGTTTATAAATAATTTTTGCACCGCACATGCTGCTTTCCTATTAATTTCTTGGTCTTCTTCTTGCTTTTTATGTAATTCTTTCCATCTTCTCATTATATTCTTGTCTTCTGTTAATAATGGGTTTTCCAATAGGGACTTGACAACTTTTAACTCAATTTGTGAACGCACCCTTTCACTAATCATCGAACTGTCACTGTCAACTTATTCAGTAAACTTAACATTTCCATCATGGTAAAGTACACGAACGAACAACGTCTGCAAATTATAAAAATTTACGACAGAAATTCGGAGACGGTGACCGCTACTTTAAGAGCATTAACTCCGATTTTTGGTCGTAATTCTCGGCTTAGTAGACAGGCAGTAACAAGTTTAGTGCAAAAATTTGAGTCTACATATTCGTTGTGTGATGTTGCTGTGCCAGTGAGACAACGGGTTGGTCGAAGTGTCGAAAATATCGCTGTCGTTGAAACGTCCGTAGCAAATGATCCAAATCAGTCAATTCCACGGCGTTCTCAAGAGTTGGGCATCGCCCAGACCACTTTATGGCGAATTTTGCGTAAGAATCTTGGTTTACAACCATACAAGATCAAGCTGACTCAAGAATTGAGCCAATGGACCATTTAAAGCGACGTACGTTCTCCGATTGGGCTCTGGAGAAGATGCGCCAAGATGATCAATCTCATCGCAAAATCATTTTCAGTGACGAAGGTCATTTTTGGCTCAATGGGTTCGTCAATAAGCAAAATATGCGTTATTGGTCGGGCGAAAATCCACATGTGCTTCATGAAACACCACTTCATCCACAAAAATAACTGTTTGGTGCGGTTTGCATGCCGGCGGCGTCATAGGGCCATATTTTTTCGTCGACGATAATGATCGTCACGTTACTGTGAATGGTAATCATTATCGCGCCATGATTACCGATTATTTTTGGCCCGAATTGGAAGATATGGACTTGGACAACATGCGGTTTCAGGACGGTGCCGCAAGCCACACAGCACACGTTACAATCGATTTATTGAAGAGTAAATTTGATGAGCGTGTTATCTCAAGAAATGGATTCGTGCGATTTAACGCCTCTAGACTTTTTTCTTTGGGGCTACGTCAAGTCATTGGTCTATGCCAACAAGCCGCAACGTTGAAGAGCTCAGAGCCAACATTGAACGCGAAATAGCAGCCGTTTCGGCCGAATTGTGTGGCCGAGTCATCGAAAATTGGGTCCAACGAATCGACCGCTGCAAACCTGCCCGCGGTGGCCATATGAACGAAGTCGAGTTCCATTCCTAAATGTTTTGATTGTACTTCAACCCGATAATAAAGTTTTTGAAATATCGCAAATGGTCTGCATTTTATTTTGAAAAACGTTGTCAAGTCCTTATTGGAAAACCCTTTACATTTCGTTGCGTGTATTCTATAAAATTAATATTTGAAACTTTTCCTTTCCAAGTGTTTTAAAGGTTTTATAAGATTATTTTTAAATTTTTCGTGTGTGTTTCTGTTTTTCGTATTGTTTCTTGTATTTTCTTATTTTAGATACAATTTTCAACTCATTTTTCTTATTCTTGATTCAACTGCTTTTAATTTGTGAGTCCATATCTACTTAGCTGTTCCAGAAAACATCGTTATGAATTATTTAGGTAAGTTCCAATTGTTTATTATTTTTGTTTAGTTGTTAGTTTTATTTTGTTTGAGAATAATATATTTATATATAATTATAAATTTATTCAACTTTGGTTTAAACATAAATAAATTAATTTACTGACGTTTTGATTTTATTGTATATGTGATAGCGTATACATGCACGTGTTTTTTATCATCTTGAATATTTTCTCTCGTGTTAAAATTCTTCTGTTCTGATGCAATTTTTTTTAACATGCGATTGTGTGTCTAACATTCTAGATGAGTTTTTTAACACCATTACGAGGGTGGTCCGATAAGTACCCGGTCTGACCTAGAGATGGCGGTAGTTGTTTGAAAAATATCGCTGTATTAGAAAGTACACAATCTATAAAGCATATGTTTCAAGTTTGAAGATGCCACGTTGTTTAGTATTTGTTTGGCCACCATCAATAGTTAAGGTTTTCAGTGAATGTGCAAAAATGGAGAAAATTGGTCATCGTTACGTGATGCAATACTTATATTTGAAAGGCATCAGCCCAACCGATATAAAAGCTAAACTGGATTCTACTCTCGATTGGTCTGCTCCTTCGTTTACAACAGTGAAATATTGGGTAGCAGAGTTTGAACGAGGCCGTACGAGCTGCCAAGACGAGCATAATGGCAGTGGTCGACCAAATGAGGTGACAACTCCAGTAATGGTGAAGAAAATCCACAAAGCGGTACTGGATGATCGTCGACTGAAAGTGCGCGAGGTAGCAGATATAGTAGGTATTTGAAAAAGTGCGGTACATCGCATATTAACTGAAAATTTGGACATGAGAAAGCTGTGTGCAAGATGGGTGCCCCGTTTGCTCACACTCGAGCAAAAATAGTACCACGAAGATGTTTCAATTGAGTGTGCAGCGAAGTTTTACAGCAACAAAGCAGAATTTTACCAGAGATGAAACATGGTGCCATCACTTCACACCCGAGACAAAAGAACAATCAAAACAGTGGGCTTAAAAGGGAGAACCGGCCCCAAAGAAGGCGAAGATCGTTTCATCTGCAGGCAAGGTCATGGTATCGGTTTCTTGGGATGCGCGTGAAATAATTTTCATGAACTATCTTGAAAAAAGGAAAACTATCAATGGCGAATATTATGCGAAGTTATTGCATCAGTTCACAAATCCGTTATTGCAATGGCCAAAATTAATGAATTAAAGTTTGAAATGATACCTCGTGCACCCTATTCGCCAGATTTAGCCCCATCGAATTATTTTCTGTTCCCAAACTTGAAAAAATGGCTCAGTGGTCAAAGATTTTCCAACGACGAAGAAGTGATATCGGCAGTTAATGGCTATTTTGAGGAGCAAGACAGTTCTTGTTATAAAAAGGGTATCGAACTTAATTAACATCGTTGGGAAAAGTGTATAGAGCTGAAAGGAGATTATGTTGAAAAATAAATATATTTCTTTCCAAAATGTTTGTGTTTTCTTTATTGAGTCGAGTACTTCTGGGACCACCCTCGTATGAAGACATGTTTACAAATATTGGTAAAGGTTGATTGATGTTCCTAACGAACTGAATTGTAACAAATCGAACACTTATCGACATATGCACTTAGATATGTTCAACTATCTATTTATATGACTGACGAATGATTTTTTTTAGAAATATGGGTGACCAAAAACGCATACAATATGCGAATATCTAACTCAAACTAAGTTGATGACATTTAAATGTGCACTACCCTCAAACTACGTATCATTGATTGTGTGGACTTCAGCTGACAATTCAAAGGAAATTCAAAATTCTTCTATTTAGAGAGCGAACTTAAAACTAGGGAAATTATATTATTCATTGAATAAATAATTTAATTAGCGTTTTAATAAGGGATTTGGAAACTGACAATGCACAATTTCAAAATTTAATACGACGTCCATAAGTTTGTAAAGATATCAGACGAAGATGTGTGCAGTGCACACGAAATCAATCTACACCAGGTTTTTAAATTGAAACTTATTGTATGAAAAGTAAATTGTTATGTCAGAATACTATTGGTTTTTCGTAATTGCTCAACTAGTTTATAATCTCAGAACATAATTTAATTAAATATGCATCTATTTGAAACGATTCGCGTCTTAAAAATTGTGTTAGATAATTGTTTTCATAAATTTAGTCGTCCTATTGTACATGTTATTCAATCTGAAACTATTTCATTGTCCTTATTTAGACTCATTCCGTCTAAATTTAGTGTCATGGGCTAGTCTTGCCCAAGATCAGGGCAAGTAATAAGTCTTATTTATTCAAATTCTCTCAACCTTTTAAGATTTTTAATTTTTTACAAAATATTGACGTTTTTATATAACAGTACGTTATAAGTTTAAAAAAATGAAAGTGTTCTGAATTCTTATAAAACTGATGGTATATAAACAATAAATTGGACACAATGCTTGCAAATGATAATTCAAAAACGCGTTACGAAATTTCGATATTTGAAAATTAAAATTCCAATAATGTTCGTCAAGTTCGAGCTATTACTAGAAGTTTAAAAATTTCACATATCACTTTCATGAACTTGAATGTATACATTCCTAACTACATTACACGAGAAATAACGAAAGTTATAATTTCCAAGAATGCTATAAAGGAATGTTGGCACGTGTTTGATATAATGTTTTATCTTCAATCATAAAATGTTTAAAATGCCTTTTCAAAATGGATTCCTAATAAAAAATTGATTAATCGTTTTTTGCTGTTCATAGTTTGTTATTTAACAATTCATTTGTATATTTCAGTATAAATTCATACATACATATTATACGAACCATACAGAGTGAAGCTTGAATAAGGAATACAGAAATGATAATGGAGATAGAAATATATTATTGTAGTATACATGACATGTTTTAGGGTTATTGGAAAAGTTGTGACGTGCACTTTCCATGTTTCTCATAATATTTATTAATATGAAAGAGATCAATCAATTATATTTTGTTCGTTTCCTTTAGAATTTTTTTGCCGTCTTTTGGTGAATTTCATTAAAATTCCAATAAAAGAATCCATCTTTTTCAGCGAAACATTTTTCAGAGTGCTGCTTCACAGTCTCATCTGCGTCGAACGTTACACAGCGCACGCAACGCAATGAGTCTTAAAGGGAAAGAAACGAGTGGAATTCTGAAGAAACTCCACCGACGATTACAGGTGCGGCAGCATATTCTATTCGGGATCCAATAATTTTTGATGAACGATCACACTTGTGGATGTCGACATTGTCATGATGAAATACCTTTCTTTAACGAGTAACTATTTATGAATACTACCTTGTATATTATGATTACATTCGCTTATAATAAAGTTTTATCATGAACAACTAACTGAATCAATTTTTGTCACGTCCTGTAACTGAGGAATAATATGAATATTGTAATTTAATGTGAAATATTTATGTTAGATTAAAGGATCAAAATTTAATTAACATAAAAGGACCTCACCAAAATTGAATTTTAACGTGGATAATATTCGCTTAACAACTTTAGCGTTTATTACTAATAATGGGGCATACAATGCGTTAAAGTTGCTTAACGAAAACCTGTTAACCTAAATGATGCAGTTAATAAGTGTTCGCATTTAGCGAGATCGACAAAAATCCTAGCAGAGCAGCGGCAAAATTGGAATCATGCAAAATCTTATTAGTTAATGTTGAGAGAGTGGCCACTGTTGGTATATAGTATCATTAAGTCAATTATTTATTATAAATATTCTTCTTAGTCGATACGTAGTAAGTCGTCATATATATTTTACTTTCGACACATCTATATTATTATTAAATAATATTATTGCTAAAGGTGATGAAGTTAGAAGCAGAATATATGCTCATACATGTTTCTTATAAGTTCTTATGAAAAAATACCCAATTCTTCTTACAACTAGATTGCGACAGTTTTTCTGTGTTAGAAGAACCGAACCAACGGGTCCCAAACTTTTTCCGTCATTACACCCGTATTTCGTTTGATGCAATAACTTCAATAATTTTCTGTGTGTAGAGTGTGTAGAGTTTGTTTGGGGTATTGATAACTACCAGTATTTGATATACATTGAAGAATTAATTATGGATGCAAAATATAATAATAACAAGCTGCTGTGTAAATCAATTTATCTGACAATTACACACGATGGTGTTAAAGTAGTTCGTTTAGTGAGTGATATTGTGTTCGTCTATTGGAATTAAAGAAATTTTAAACATATAAACCAGGTATGGGCAACCTTTGACATGTTCTGGGTAAAATTTTAATGTGCAAATACGTTCGCGGGCCGCGTTTAAAAGTAGTGCATTAAAGTAGTGTTCAAAATTTTTAGCGATAGATATCAGACATGAAATAATACGACAATGTTATTGTAATACAATTTATTAAAATAACAAAATGAAATGAAAAAAATAGGTACAACATTACAATTACATCGTTAAATTTGGAATTATTACAAACTACGAAAATTAAATAGCGACACCGAAATCAATGAGACACTTCAGCTTGAATTTGGGAAACTAATCCATCGATGTTTGGATTAATTCCACTGATACAAAGACGTAAAGAATTTTCCAAATTATCGTCAGTCAGCCTTGTACGATATTTTGATTTATTAACTTTCATCATTGAAAAGAACTGTTCACATTTATAAGTACTGCCAAACTCATAAATCAATCTTCTTGCGAATTTTCTAAACTGCGGAAAATGGTCTTCTTCGAGACATTTTTTTGTAGAAATCGCACAACTCCACGTCTTCTAATTTAGATTTTAGGAGTGAGTTTTCTTGAGTAAGTAGTCTAATGTTTTTTAATTGAGTTTTTCAAAACGTCTCACGGGCCGGATCAAATCTTACAGCGGACCGGTTGTTGCTCACATATGATATAAAACTGTCAAAAACATTAATATTAGATATATTTTAGATTGGCTTGGGTATGTGTGCTAAAAAATTATCTAATACGAGGAAAGTACAAGATGTGAAAAGAGTTGTAGTGCATTATATCAATTGCCATGTGTAAATATAAGCGAGCAAGTGTTTGTGTATCCCAAATAAACTTAGAAAATCAGTTTGAACTTAAAAAGTTATTCGGAAAATTTAACCCTTTTCTGCATCGATTTTGTTTGATGCAGAGAAAATATTAAAAAACACAACGAAAGTATAAGAAGGGAATATTGTGGCTATAGGCTATATTATTTTATTAATGGTTGGCAAGCATTCAATCAAATATCGGAAGAACTTAGGAATTTATTAATAACAGAAATTTCTAAACTATATCAGAATTATAGAAAGGTATGGAAAAGTTGAATGCATGTTTGAAAGATAGGGTAATAAAAATAATAAACAAGAAATTCTACAGAGCAAATTTGAGGATATAAATATAAACATTACAACACAAAGAAACATATATTTGGCATATCTAGACGAGAAAAAATCCGTTAACGCTTCAAAAACATTTATCGACTCGAAGAATACACATACTCTGACTATGAGAAGAATACCGTTTACAAAGATTGTCAATGGTAGCAGATAACAAAATCGCAATACTAAATTTCAGTAATGTAAATTTTATTTCAGGAAGAACATATTAATAACCCACAATAGTAAAATATAAATCTGGGAAAAACAAAATAATTCATGAAACAAACATCCTCGTCAAATAACAAAAACATATACTAAGAAATGAATAAACATTGAAAATAGTTACACAAAAACTGAAGGTTTCCTGATTACAGTACAAGATCGAGTTGAGAAAATCAGAAAATTTATCATAAAAAAAACATTGAAGGTATATGCAGACAATGTTACAGAACATCAGAAAGAATTGAATATCTCACAGGCGCATGACAGGCACAGACAGAATTGTTAACGCTACATAAAAGTATCTGTAAAATAATACATAGATCTTAGAAAAAGAAAATAAGTGTATATCTACTACATTTGACCTATGGTACTAATACGAACCGCAAACACTCGCAAAAACATTAATAAGGGAGCGTTTATGTTTCTATACACAATATACATAATCTTCAGCAAAATTATGCAGAAAAACGTAACAAATATATATATCAATCTGGTAGAACAGATACAAAACTATGGCGTCACAAACAGATTAAAATTATACAATTATAATTTTTACCACAGGCGTAATTTCTATAAAAGTGGTAATAATAATAAATAGCAATGAAATACAAAATACAACAGAATGTAGAAATTACAAGATTACCGGAGTAATAAACACTAAAATATGAATAAATTGTTGCACTCATTATGTACAGTAAAATGACGTGTATTAAGAATGACATACTAATTGTTGAAACGTCAATTTGGTTTTAGTTTCTATCTTCCGTTCAGGATTACAAGTTGAATTTTAAAATCTGACCACATACCAAGTATTTATATATATATATATATATAATTATATTTAATTAATATATATATATATATATATATATATATAATTTTTCAAGAATAACAAGACATATTATAAAGTGACTTAATCCAATAACAAGTATTTAAAGTATACCAATAATCATTAATTTAAAAACAGGCCGTTTGAATTTTGAACATAACGGAATATTATATAAGTATATATTAAATAAATAATTATCCTATTATTCTAGTTAAATTCTATACACTTACTTGTAGAAATATAACGAAGGATACATTGAATTTCTTTATAAAGATTGATAGAGCATATTCCATGGTCTTGATATAAAATAAAAGGCTTATATTAGTTTAAAGAATTAATAATTTTAAAATTTAAATAGATAATTATTCTTATAAATAGTTCATAGTAAACAATGAGTAGGTAAAATAATATTAGTTAAAGATAAGAATTCGAGAGGAGATGCCAAAAATTTGAATTATTAAAAATATTTTTCAAAATTATCACTACAAATGCATTGAAAATCGTTTATTGTATTAGAAAAAAAGGGATTTAATATGTCCATTATGAATTTATTTGCAAGGTAATGGTAAAATATGGAAATTTATAACGCGTTTACATGTATAAAAGACATAATTCATTTTTGAAAATTAAAAGGAAAGGATGTTAAGATATAATAATGTATATAAAATAGGAAATTGAGAGAAATATAATAAGGTAAATGTTTTAAAGGCATATTGTTGTTTTAAGGCATATTGTTGTTACAGATTGTAAATAACAAATTAAATTAATAAAAAAATTACGTTATTCTAATGTTTACATATTAAAAGTATATTTGACTGAAAAGTGAAATATTTTATACATGTAAAAGTAATAAATGTTTTAATAGAAGGACGTAATTTAAAAATGGAAGATTAATTTAATTTATTAATGATTTACAAGAATAGGAAGAAAATACCTCTTGTATTTTTGTGCTATATTTGTATTGGTTGATTTAAAAAATTCTGTCAGACCTAATTAATAGGACTGACATTTAAAAAAATAGGGGATGCAGTGTAATTAATTCCCGGTATATATATTAACTTATTAAAAAGACAAATGAAGAACGTTAAAAATAGAGACAAATCATCGGTACTTATAATGTTTATTAATCCAGTATTATCTAAGATAATAGCGATGTGTGAAATATGTGTATTCAAATAATAGCGGATAAGATTTTATATAAAGGTACCGAAAAATAATAATATATTTAAAATTAAAATGGCCAAAAATATTTAAAAAGTTAAGTTATATTAGTTTAATTATTTAAATTTTTCTTTCAATACTGAAAGAAAGCGGGGGATTAAGATATTTATTATGTCTAACTGCAATTAATATCTAAAAATGTTATATAGTTTGATCAAGTAAATAAGCTTTTATTTTATTAAAAGTTATAATTGTAATATTGTTTATTAGAATTAAATCTTTTATTTCATCAACATTTAAAAAATTAAAAAATCAATTAACAAATATAAAAACAAATTTGAAAAATATGCAATGTTTTTATTAAAATTACTTTGATTATAATGATAAAGTATAGTAAAAAAATTCAATGTATTACGTTTAAAGAATATATAGATTTTAAAAATAACTACCAGTAAATATATATCTAAAGTTTATTTAAAAATTGTTACATATAGTTATAGAAAATAATATATACTGAACTACATAAGACAAAAGTAAATATTAATATATAAAAATATTTGCAAAGATTAACCATATCATTTAAAATATCATATCAATCAAATATTTTTACATAATAATATATATAATATATGTATATATGTATTATATATATATATATATATATATATTTATATTAATATATATTTTGGGTTATATTATGTATATATTTAAGTTACTAAGACACAGATTAAAAATGTATTTAAATCATATTTAACTAAGAATATATTTAAAATTTTTAGATGGCAATATATATTTCACTTCACATGTAATAGGTATTCTTTTGCCTGGTTGGATTCTATTTGTATATAAATATATCACGTGCTGGTTTAAATACAATTTACATTTCTATTTTACATCAATTGCAGAACCTAAAACAGAAAGATACGACAATTAATATGAAAATGATAGTAGGGATTTTGGGTTATATGATATATTTGAATAGATAAAGGGGTTATTGATGGATATTGTGGTATCTAGACTTATGTATGATTCAAGTGGATATAAAAATAGTATCCAAAGAGTTGAAATGTAAACGTAAAAAACGTTTTTTCTATTGAATCATTGAAAAAAATCAAGTAAAGCGGAATAGTTATTAAGATGTTGGTTGTTTAAAAAAAGACAGAGAAGAAAATTTTTTAAGGTAGACGCAAAATTTTAGAAAAAGGTTACTTAAATATACTAAGAAAAAAACTTACCAGAAATATAGTGAAATGCATGGAGTGTAAAAGACACATATTTTTGCATTTGTAAATACATATAAAGTGTATAAAATTGTAATACGAGGGCAGCCGTTTATATTTCGGGAATAGCAAACAAAAAAAAAATTTTTATTATCGAAAATAATTTACTTTTCAAAATATTCTCCTTGAAAATTAATGCACTTTTGCATTTGTTTAAACCAATCCGAAAAGCATTGCTGCCACTGTGAAGGCGGTATCTCTAAATATGAGTTTTTGAATGCCTCAACTGCCTCTTCCGGCGTAGGAAACTGATGATCACGAAGTTTATTCTTCACGTGTGTGAACAAAAAGAAATCATAGGGTGCTAGGTCAGGGCTGTACGGCGGATGGCTCATCAATTCATTGTTTTGCCCGGTCAAATATTCAATTGTTTGAACCGACCTGTGAGAGCTCGCATTGTCATGGTTTAGAATGATTTGTCGTTTTCGGTTTCTTTTTCTTATTTCTTCAAAAACTTTTGGCAAAGAAATAGTTGTATACCATTCGGAATTGACCGTTCTACAACTCTTTAAAGGCACGGTTGCAACGTGACCGGTTTTTCCGAAAAAAACAAGCGACCATTTGTTTTGATGTGCTTCAAGCGCGAACAACTTTTGTTGGTTTAGGCTCATCTTGGAATACCCACACAGTCGACAACTGTTTACTATCAGGCTCATACGTATAGATCCAAGATTCATCATTCTGTAACGACTTTATAAATGTTCTTTGAAGCACTGCCATTATATTTTTTGTGCATTTCTTGGCATCAATCGACGCGAGTCCTTTTTTGAGCGGTTGTCAAATTATGTGGTACCCAACGTGAACATACATAGCTTCTTAACGGCTAAATGTTCATGCAGGATCTTATGCGCGCTGGTGTTACTAATACCTAGATATGCCTCGATGTCACGGTATGTCACATGACGATCTTACATTATCAATTCACTGCATTAATATTTTCCGACACAACATTTGTAGGACGATCTACACGAAATTCATCGTCCAAAGAACGCCGTCAAAGTTTGAATTCACTATACCAACGATATACTGTAGTTTTCGATGGTGCTTCATTACCATATAATGAATTCAGCTCGTCGATGCATTCTTGTTGAGATAATCCACGCCGAAAGTTATGAAAAATAATTGCACAAAATTGTTAGCGATTTAATTCCATTTATTATTGCCAGTAGTGGCAATTACAATTCAATTATTAATACTTATAAACTAAGTGTACGATTCTTTTTAGTTTGTAAGTATTAATAATTGAATTGTAATTGCCACTACTGTTGGTGTCCATTTGTAACACACTCCTGAAGAAGCTGCAAAGGTTTGGCAGCGAAATATAGGGTATTGAAAACTAAAATTGTGTGTCTTTGTTCAACAGACCGATACACCTGATAATAGTGACGTTTAATATATATGTATATATATATATGTATATATATATATATATATATATACATATATATATATATACACAGTAGCGAGCATAAGTAAATGGAGATTTGCAAAACAAATTCATTTCTTTTAACAATGTTGTTTCCATATTTAATATTATTCTAGTTTGCTCTGATATTCAAGTTCTAGGAATTGAAAATCTTTAAACTGAAGTGAGAAAGCAGTTTGAAAAATAACTGCATATAACTGAAAAATAATAAAGATAACACTAATATTTGTATGATTTCCTTTAGCAGTTATTACACTTCTCACACTTTCGTGACAACTATCGAATGTATTTGTCAGATATTCTTCCAGAAGGATATTAAAAGTTGATTGGCATTAGTCTGGAGACTTTTCTACTTCACCCGATCTAAATAATGGTACACATGTTCGATTATACTTAAATATGGATTTTGTGGTGGTCAGGACTAAGTTTGTGTACTCTTTGCTGCTCATTTTCCTTTAAATAATTATTAATGATCCTAGCGATATGCTTCGGAACGGCATCATGTTGGAAAATGTAATTATTTACAACTACTGGCGTAGCATATTGCGATATGCAACCTCGTATTTGCATAGACCCGCTTCCATATTTTATTGTTGACTGCATACATGATGGATACCCGACGCTATTCGTCAATATTCCAACTGTTTCTGTTTATTACCCCTTTGCAGTAACGATTTCCTTCCTGCAATACGACTTCTAACTAACTAGTAGTAGATGACTTAGTTTTATTCCGTAAGATTGTGAGTCTCAAATATTGATCATGACTCTTTTACTTTTCTTGAACATTCCGTCCATTTTTTATTCGCTACCATATCGATTGTGCTAATTTTTAAATATCAAAGACTGAGAATATTGACTTCTTTCTGCAATTTGTCGCCGACTTCTTAAGCCTTGTTTAAAAGAGTATCTGGTAGCAATTTTCATTAGATTTTCAAAGCATTTCACTACATTTTCGAGAAATGCAATATCGATTTAGAGAACCGTAAAAGTGTTGCCAGGTATTTGTACTAAATTAAACAAATCCCTGCAGGTACAGAAATAACCGTATCAGATTACCCGAGAGTAGGATTAACTAAATGTATGCAGGAACAGCTTTCTCTTTCACGTAACCATACATTTTCAATTCCTAAAACTTGACTAAAAGTAGAATAATATTAAATATGGAAACAATATTGTTAAAGAACTAAATTTATTCGCTAGTGGTAATAGTCACATATTGCATTAAAAGTAATGTTATTTAATAACATCATATAATTAAATTAATTAATTTGATCAGGTTTGATATTTAGAAAACATTGCATATGTATAATTTACATTGGATCATTTAATATAATTTCTATTAATTTACATAAATTCACCAATAATGTGTAATAACAATAATCAAATTTCAATCCTACCATTATGATTTGCTAATAAGTTTAAGTACTGACCTGTACTTATTTATCAAAATTTTAGTAATATTTAAGTTTATTAATTTTTGTATTCAAACAATTATGTGACATACACTTAATCTAGTAATGCCATTTATTGATACACAAATTGTAACGAGATTATAACAAATTTTTACTTCAAATTGTACAAAATGCAGATACGATAAAGGAAATAATATAATCTAATTATAAAAATCCTAATTAATCCAAATAACTATTTAAATTTACTATAAACTGATAGACACTAATATTTATAAGATAACTTTAAGAGAAACGAGATTAAAGCATACACAATTGAAGTAAGGGACGCTAAATTTTAAAATTGCTATTTTCATATTAGTCGATAAAATTTTATACACCGATAAAATTGATAAATATATATAATATTGAATAAACTAAAAATTATAATATTTATGTAAAATGTTTACGTTGTGTAAGTGCTTTAGCAAGTGATCCTCATAGAAAATGTATCGTACTGCATCATTTTCAAAAAAATAACCAAAAGGAAGCTTACATATATATATATATATATATATATATATATATATATATATATATATATATATATATAATAGTTAATATTTAAAGTTTTCTTTTGATTATTTTTTTGAAAATGATGCAGTACGATACATTTTCTATGGGGATCACTCTATATATATATATATATATATAGAGTGATCCCCATATATATATATATATATATATATATAAATTATGTACATATATGTGTTTATATTGTACATATACATTACAGCCATGCTCAAATGTTTTAGACACCCACAATTTTTATCAGTTCTGAATAATACAATACAAGGAATAGAATAAAACTCCATTTATAAACCTTTATTAGTAACACGTACATTTCACGACACAAGATAAAATTCTTCTTCAGGTATCACTCTCCAAAATTTAAAGATTTTGTGGTTTAGCCACTTCTTTGGGCATAACATCAATTTGGCCACTATCACATTAAGTATACCCCACAAATATTGAATGGGCGATAAATTGGGGCTCTGTGACGGCTCTAGCATCCGCACTTGGTTGCCACCAAATCGAGTTGATTGACTGCTTGAGCTTTGTAGTGGGGGACATTGTCTCGCTGAAAGTAGTAATTTGGGACATCCACGTTAAATGATAATAATAATCCAATTGGATTTTTTTCAAGTTTATAAAAGTAATTGACTATATTACTTTACCTCAATAATTGACCCTCTAATTTTCGTAGTTTTTAGCCCACAGAAGACATTTTTTCTTATGTTCTCTTGTGAGCTTTGTCGAGCTTTGCGATCATGGAAACCAACACTCGCAAGGTGTTGTCTCAACGTTAGAGTAGAAATGGCTTTCCCATGGCATTGCAGAAGTTCTCTAGAAAGCTCTTCAAAAGTCTTACTTCCCTATCGCTTGTCTACGTTTTCGACCATTTTTCTTTACTTTTTTCTAAGTTTTCAAACGATTCGTTTTTCTGGTAGCAGCTTGCTATTGCACTTAACGCCATTTGTGAAAACAGTAACACTATATTTGACTCTTTGACTCCTTTCCACTATAGTACTAATACAATACAAAATAGTATCACACCAGATTTTACTTCTGAACAAGAAACTTTTTTCATAGAGTTCGAAAGAAACTAATCCGTAACAACTCTATTTGCTATATAACTTATTATTGACGAAGGTATTGGTTTTCTTGGAAATGGCTGTATATATAAACATATATATATATATATATCGTATATCGTATATATATATATATATATATATATATATATATATATATGACCAAATACTTGTAAGCGATAGTGTGTATATATATATATACACTATCGTTTACAAGTATTTGGTCACTCGCATTTAACCTGAAAATTGAGACAAAAATCAAAATTGAAACACTAATATTTTTTTTATTATTTACATATATGAAAAATATATATCTTTACATCTAAAATAAATTGTTATATATTTATCTAAATTTTAGACTCGTTTATATGCCCTTCTTTATTTTTAATCACTGCAGCACATAATCGAGGCATTCTTTTGATTAATTTTCGTAATGTCTTAGGTTTTATTTTACCCCATGTCTCTTGCAGGTTCTTCCACATATTAACAGCAGACGTGGGGGCCGATTTTCTCACCTCCCGGACAAGTTCTTCCCATAGCAACTTGATGGGATTTAAATCTGGCTCTGGAGAGGCCATGCCATAATTTTTATGGTTCCCTCGTTGTCTAATTCCTGCAAATATTCCCGGCATAGTTTGGAAGTGTGTTTCGGATCATTATCTTGTTGGAAGATAAAATGTTGACCCGAAATTTTAGAGGATTGCGTTTTCCTCTAATATGCGCTAATACTGTTCTTTTTTTTAGTATACCTTCGATTTTTACGAGATCGCCCACATTTGATCCAGAAAAGCAACCCCATATCATGATAGATATTATGCATTCTTCCCGGGCACGCTCACTCCCAGACCTCCTCACGAAAACACGTCTTCGCGAACCGAAAATTTCGAATTTGAATTCATCGGTCCACAATACTTTATTCTAGTCTTCTATGGTCCTTTAAACGTTTTTGCTTGTTTTGCTTGCGTAGAAGCGGCTTCCGCATTGCAATTAGTCCTTGAAGACCGGCTTCTTTTAATCGCCGTTTAACCGTGGAAACACAGATTTTCGACGAGCAGCATTAATTTCTGGGGTCGTTTTTCGTCTATTTCTCTTGCTTGTTACTACTATTGCAAGATCTTCTGCTGAGGTTATTGCCCTTGGTCTGCCTTTTCGAGTTCTGCTCAACACACTTCCACATTCGCGGTGTTTTTTTGATGATATAACCCACGGTGGACTGATTTGAGTTCTGTGGCAATTTCGCGGTTGCTTTTGCAACCGCGTTTTTGTGGTATGCGATTATAAATGATCGGGTTTTTACACTCAATTCTTTTCGTTTAGGCATTTCTAACCGATTCGAAACACACGATGTTATCACTATGAACACCTCACAAAAACTAATTGCAATTTTGCCAAAATACTCAAGTATTTAATAGTTGACAATAACACCCTACTTTAAAATAAAATCAAAATCGATAATTTCCAAGAATTAAGAGATCTAATCCCTTAGTGCAATTATTCTATCTGGAGTTTTATTAGCGTATTATCATTCATTGTGAATAATAGGGTAATCAGATAATTATTTTTGAATAAGCTTTTAAGGATTTTAATGTTTACGATGAAACTATTTCTTACTACCGAAATAAATTTTATAATTATAACTTTTCTATAGAAACTGTAATGAAACAAGGGTGACCAAGTACACTTATGAGTGACAGTGTAGTGTATATACATACATATATATATATATATATATATATATATATATATATATATGTGTATATATTTGTATATATATATATATATATATATATATATATATATATACATATATACATATATATTGGGTTGGCAACTAAGTACTTTCGGTTTTGTAGTATAAAATAAAACACTTTTTTTTTAAACAAAGAATAGTTTTTAATCAATTATATATTTTCCATTTTGCTCAATGGCCTTTTGCCATCTTTCCTTCAGCTGCATGATTCCGCGCTCATAAAATTTCTGGTCCTTATCAGCAAAAAAGTGAACCAGGTGCGAGTGAAGGTCATCGTCATTTGTGAAAGTTTTACCATTCAAAGAAATCTGCAAACTTCGAAATAAATGGTAATCAGATGATGCTAGATCAGGGTTGTATGAGGGATGTGGCATCACTTCCCAGCCAAGCTCCAATAGTGTTTCCCACGAGTTGCCAAAGATGTGTGAGGCCTTGCATTATCTTGGTGGAAAACTACACCCTTCCGATTTGACAATTCATTCATATTTATTAATTGTTGACAGTAAACATCAGAATTGATCGTTTAGTTCCTTGGAAGTAGCTCAAAAAACACAACACCTTTGTAATCCCACCAAACTGACAGTATGAACTTTTTTGGATGCAATTCAGCTTTCGATGTGGTTTCAGCTGGTTTATCGTGTTTGCTCCATGATCGTTTTCGAACTATGTTACTGTAGAGGACCCATTTTTCATCACCAGTGATGATTCTTTTTAAGAAAGGGTCGGTTCCATTTCGTCTAAGGTGCATATCGCAAATGTTGATTCTTTGTGTTAAATGAATTTATTTCAATTCGTGAGGTACCCAAATATCAAGCTTCTTAACTAGACCAAGACATTTTAAATGTTTTTCAATTGTTGTGTGCGATACATATAGCCTCTCCGCAACCTCTCGAACAGTTATATGACGATCCTCTTAAATTATGACTTTGATTTGGTCATCATCAACTTCAGTAGGCCGACCAGAACGTTGCTCATCTTTGAGGGAAAAATCTCCAGAACGGAATTTTTTATACCAATTCTGACACGTGCGCTCTGTTAAGCAATTAGCACCATAAACTTCACATATCTTTTTGTGAGCCGCAGCAGCTTTCTTTCCTTTACGAAAATAAAACAGTAAAATATGTCGAAAATGTTCGTTTGTGCAGTCCATTTAAAATTAACCCACAACTAATAGCTTTAATAAAAATCACGTACTACTTGCTTCTGAAGTTACGTCAATGTGACTAGTATCACGCAACAAACGGTAAAGTACAGCACTAACATACGTTATACAAAAAATAAAGCAACGCCCTCTATCAGTAAAAACCGAAAGTACTTAGTTGCCAACCCAATACATATACACATATACTTACATGTACTGTGCTAGTTCAATGAAAATTATGTCTTCATCTTTACACAGATAATATATAATTTTATACAAAAGGAGAATAAACCAATTCTTTAGATACATTTGTAATGCATTAGTGATATAGTAATTTACGTGTTAAAACATTCTTTTGTCAAAATTGTTTTTTTAATTATACGTTTACATATATGTACATACTTACATGGTAGTAAGTTATTTTCTGACAAAAGATGAAAGGTGGGAACGTAATAGTAATTAGAACTATATAATATTAGAACTAAAATAGATGTAATGTTAAAAGAATATTCTAGGAAACAGATTACGCACAAGTACGGGTTCATGGTAGGTAAGGTTTTCCTGGAACAGAGGCCTTATTACGTTCGCGTTACATGTTCTCTAACAAACAAATTTCTCGTTGGAAATACAACATGGCCAGGTAATTCCTTAAGCTGGAATTTTAGAAAGTTTCAAAAGCAACTTTAAAACGATTAAAAAATCCTGATGTATGTATATGCAAAGTGTAATTCCTTACATACAGTCCCTGGCAATTGTATTAAACTTACAATATGTTTGGTGTATGTACAGTTGATCACAGCATATTTCAACCACCATCTTTAAAAAAGGTAAAGTCGATAAAACTTTTAAATGAAACAAGATATCCGAAAATTTTGAGTAGTGTTTAATACACTTTTTTATTTTCAAAAAAGAAATATTTTATTCTAAAATTCTCATTTATATAAAATTAAAAACTAAAAATAAAAAAACATAAGTACTTCAGTAGTCACAGCTACTTCTAAGACCTGTTTAATTGACATCACTTATCAACTAACGGTAAATTTGCAAGAATTATTGTTTGCAGTTATGTTTTAAATTATTTAGATAAATTTTAATGCGACTTTCACATCTAGTTGATTTGAAAACTCATTTCTAAATAATGGGACACGGCTTATTTCAACCAGTTATAAAATATATAAATTTAGCTATTAGTTTTCTACCTTTTTTTTTAATTTTAAAATTTGGTATGACCTCCTTTTTGGTCAATTACAGCTTCCAGTCTGTTTTCCATAGAACACACTAATTTTCGTGTGGTTTCGGGAGTTGTTTTCCACCATTCCTCCTTTGGTGCTGTTGTTAGGTCATTTCGGTTCCAGATCTGGTGTTGGCGGACGTTTTGGTCTAATATTGCCCATAGATTTTCGATAACATTTAGATCAGGTGATTGCGCCGACGGTTGCATTATGTGGGGACAGTTCCAAATGAGCCAAGCCTGGACAATACCTGATCTATGTTTCGAGTCGTTGTCCTGATGGAAGCGAAACTCATCTCTAATACCCAGTTTTTCGGCACTTTGCAGTAGATTGACTTTTAAGATGTTGAGGTATACGTTCTTGTCCATTGTACTTTAAATGAACTGTAAGTTTCCAACTCCACCTGAAGACATGTAGGCCCACACCATGACTCTCCCACTACATTGTTTTATTGTTGGTTTTAAGTTTTTATGTTACGGCTCTGTATTTGGCTTACGCCAGACGTAAGTTTAACCATCAGAGCCGAAGATGTTAAATTTTGACTCGCCCGCAAAAATCACATGCTCCCAAAAACTTGAGTCTTTGGTAATGTGTTCTTTGACGAATTTTAGTCGTGCAGCTTGAATTTTTCTTATTTATAAATGTTTTTTTCTTTCGGGCTACCCTACCATTAAACTCATGGTTTCTTAGGACGCGACGAATTGTTTCTACACTGCAAGTTTTATTTATATCATTTTTAACTTCTGCTGCTAATTTTGGAGCAGATAGCTTCGGGTATTTCTTAATTTTTCTTACCATGTAACGTTCATCTGCTTCATTGAAAATTTTGTTTGGAGCTTTTCTGCCTTTATCGAGTTACTCGACAAACCATTTCAAACATTTTTCGACGAGAATGGTCATCTTTATAATGGCGAATAATTAATTCTCTTTGTTCAATTGTAATGCGTCGTGCCATTATTTAAAAATGTGTCTCCAAATCAACTAGATGTGAAAATCTCACTAAAACTTATCTAAATAATTTAAAACATAACTGCAAACAATAATTCTTGCAAATTTACCGTTAATCGATAAGTGATGTCAATTAAACAGGTCTTACAAGTAGCTGGTTGAAATAAGCTGTGACTACTGAAGTATCTATGTTTTTTATTTTTAGTTTTTAATTTTATAAAAACGAGAATTTTAGAATAAATAAAATATTTTTTTTGAAGATAAAAATGTGCTTTATTAAAATCCTACTGAAAATTTTCCGATATCTTGTTTCATTTAAACGTTATATCGACTTTATCTTTTTTAAAGAGGGTGGTTGAAATAAGCTATGATTCACTGTATATTCAAGATATGTTATTTGATTGAGAACTTCGACTCGTTTGGTACTATTATTGCTTTTAAGACTGCGTTACTATGGATGGGTATGATAAGATGAAACACTAACCCAACAATTGTAATTCAATTGCGCTGTAGTAACATAAAGGGTTTCAACCCGTGCCGTCCATTCGCCCCTTTTAAGGGTTCCAATACGCATAGATTACTTAAACTGCAAAGAACAGAACACTAATATGTATAAACGCGTTCTTTCGTGTATTACTAATGCATTTTTAATCTTTTAATATCATGATTTCTTGTTATAAATTGATTATTCTGAAATAGACAAAAGGAAGCTCCCAGAGATACTACTAAAGTGAGAACAAATACATTATTGAAAATTGGACGATATTATTAACGTCAGGTAGCAAGTATGGTAAAAATACCACAAGAAAGAATCAACTTGTGACGAGCAAGACCGATTAATAATTACGGCCAAATTAGTCGATTAATAATTAGCACCAAATTAGCAAATCAACAGACGCTGTTGAACTACTGAATTTATTCGAACCAGGCAATATTCAAATATGGGACATTGCGATCCAAATGATATGCCGTCGGTGACAAATGCAAATGTACTCGTACTGAATAAACAAGGTTGACAATGAAGCGCGCTTATAATAAGCAAAACTTCATAATCTTTTTTTTTTCTCTCTAAGGTGATTTTGATGGAGCCTGTGGTTCATTAACTTAATCACTAAAGGTTGATATATAACTCCTTTCCACATTAATTTTCGTAATTCTGTATACGTATTTCGACAACTAAGTTGTCACCATCAGTAGATAATTAAGCAGTGTCGCACCTGGAGAACTACGGCAAGAAATATACGTACGAAAAAACTAATTCCGTACACGATCCCTACCGCTGAAAACCAAGACGCACACTGAGAGTGTGCGGAATTAGTTTTTTCGAACGTGTATTTCTTGCCGTAGTGCTCCAGGTACGACACTGCTTAATTATCTGCTGATGATGACAACTTAGTTGTCGAAATGCGTATACAGAATTACGAAAATTAATGTGGAAAGGGGTTGGTTATATATCAACCTTTAGTGATTAAGATAAATCACTATTATATTGTTTTTTCTAAATAATAGAGAAGGAAACTTGATGATATTTTATACAAGTACCCAGTGATTAATTGCGTTAAGCAGTATGCTAGAAGAGAGTCAGCTGAGCGTTTTCATGCTAGAAACCATAAAATACCTTTCCGCTCTGATTTAGTTTTAAAGAATTTGGATCTCTTTACTTTGTAAAAAAATGCAATGAACTACTTCGGAGTTAATTTATTTTGTTTTTAATACAATATAAATGAAAAATATTAATTACCTAAATGTGAAAAATTATGTCTCACAGGCAGAGTACGGAGAGTGCTCGAGTTAAGCTCGCTCGCGAACGAATTCAATTCGAGCGAGTTATATTTTCTATATTAAAAAGAACTATTCTTACGAGTTGAGTTTGTGCTCGCGAGTTAAATAATAAAACTCGCGAGCACAAATTTTAAAACTAACGAATTAAATAAAATTGTGCTCGCGAGCAGAATTTTTTCCTACTCTGCTCACGAGTTGAGTTTGTGCTCGCGAGTTTAATAATAAAACTCGCGAGCACAAATTTTAAAACGAACGAATTAAATAAAATTGTGCTTGCGAGCAGAATTTTTTCCCACTCTGCTCACAAGTTGTGACAATTTTGTTGTTCACAAAGTTGTACTTTTTCAAACACATTTTTGACTTTTCGCAAAATTTTATATAAAGGTATAATCGAAGATGCAAATATTTACTGTCCATATATAGAGGGATTTCGCACTTTAGTAAATTAATACGAGTTTATGCAGAATGGTGAACCCTAAAGCTGCATATTTTTCAATTATCATTTATTAGTGCTTTCATGGTTTAGAGCAAAATGTTATAAAAGGAAATATCTGGGGCACTCTAAAATCTTTAGTTTATGATCAGAATATTGCGATAGATATGTTAAAAGCAAACATTTATTGTATTTGGGCATAACATCCAAAACTTGACAACACGATGCTAAGAAGAATATATGCTGCTATTAGTGATTGGTAAGGTAATTAAATATGCACAACATGTAACAATTAGCAATAAAAGTTCTGCTTGATCTTTTAGTTTAGCTTAATTTTTATAAGTTGTCGTAAGAAATAAAATATCATGCATATATTGTGTTGATGTGAAATAAAATTTAACATTTATATTTGAATTATATTTACACAAAAATATAATTAACAATAATTTGGTTAATTTTATTTTCTAACTCAATTCCTCTTGCATTTATAAATAACAAAATAAAGAACTAATATAGAACTAATATGAATTAATGTATTCATCAATTTTGGAACTTTAAATGGGAAGATGAGACACATTGGTGGCCTTTAAAATCAATAGAGGTTTGTACAGAAAACTTATAATTTAGTGATATACCTATATGAGACTATGCCCAAGAACGAGTTCAAATTGTAAAACTTGATAGACAAAATTGATGTACATTAATGTAGAAAGAATTATTGATGAGTTTTATATAAAGAATAAACTACAAATGAAGCAAATATATTCAAAAACGGTGTTCTTAATGGTTGAAATTATGCTTAGGTTGGAAAGCAATGAAAATAGCTAACAAAAACATAGATAACATTTGGGTAGATAGTGACCATTATTAAACATAAAACATAAACATTATATAAATACTCGAAATTCACATTTAAACGCTTAAATTTTGATTTAAGTGAAACGTTTTGGCAACTAAAATGTCATGCTAGAAATTTGTTAAAGCGGGAGAGCTAAAATATAGATTAGTATGAATTTTATTATTAGTATTTAAATAAATATTGTAAATAAATAAATACGATTATTTACTAGCAAGTTTGACAAGGACGACAATAGTGTTGTTCATGCAAGAGAATACATACGAGGGTTGTTCAGAAGAAAAGGTGAATTTTGAATTTTTTTGAAAAGTATTTATTTATTCATCAATATCCATTTTGTCCCCATCAAAGTAATCCCCCGCAGATATAATGCCAAGTCTGGTGATTAAGGTGGTTGAGGAATGATTAGGGTGTTGCTTTTGGCCAAAAAATCGCGAACAAGCATTGATGTGTGAGCTGGCCAGCGCTTCTTCCAATCCTCGAAGCATTTCTGAAATGCCCTTTTCGGTATGGCCGTCAGCTCGTTCTTCAATTCTGACTTTATCTCATCAATTGTGGCAAAACGCTTTCCTTTCATTGATCTCTTCAGTTTTGGGAATAGGAAGAAGTCGCAGGGAGCCAAATCTGGTGAATAAGGTTGTTGAGGCATGATTAGGGTGTTGTTTTTGGCCAAACAATCACGAACAAGCATTGATGTGTGAGCTGGTGCATTATCGTGATGCGGAATCCATGATTTTTTTCCCACAATTCCGATCGTTTGAGCCGTATTGCTTTACGCAAACGTTGCATAACTTCCTTGTAGTACTCCTTATTAACGGTACGACCTGTTGGCAAGAACTCATGATGTACCACGCCATTGTAATCGAAGAAAATAATGAGCAAAACCTTCACATTTGATCGAATTTGGCGTTCATTTTCTCGGTCTTCTGTAAAGCGCTTGTACCACTTTTAACACTTTTTTGAGACAAAGTGGACTCGCCGAATGCCACAGTCAACATTTCAAGTGCCTTGGAGCACTTTATTCCATTTTTAACGCAAAATTTAATACATATTCTTTGATCCATTTTTTCAAAAGTCAAAAATCGAAGAACACACACAAACGTGACTAAGCTTTTCAGTTGTCAACAACAAACTATCAATTCAAATTGGCTGATAATGCGAACATATGACTAACACATGTGTACTAACATAACAAAAGAAATTTCGATAATCGAATGTACACAGCGCGCGAAAATTCAAAATTCACCTTTTCTTTTGAACAAACCTCGTACGTAGTCTGCTTTAAAGGTTTTGCGGTTCAGTTACTTCCCTTAAGGTGGCGTTGTCGGAAGTATTTTATTCTCTGTAATTTTTTAGCCCGAGTAGTATTTACAGATTGCTAGCATAAGCTGTAGTCTCTCTTTAGTAATTTTGTAAATAAAGCGAGTTTTATGGAAGACGGAACTAACACGCGAAAATTATTGGATTGGATTTTGAAGACTGTCCCACTCAACAAGAATGTTCGTAATAAATCAAGCGATTGTTTGGCGATGAAGCGCCATATTTGACGATTGTTGAATGATGATACGAGTTCCAGCGTGGACGTGTTTCCCTCAAAGACGAGCATCGTGAGGGACGGCCCGTTACTGTAATCACTCCAGAAAACATCAACGCCGTGTACAACATGATGAAGATAAACAATCACTACACATACAAAGATATTTCGGGCGTAATTGGGCATATATATGACTCAAATTAGAACACTCCTGCATGCTCATTATGCCGTCAGAAAACTTAGCTCAATGGATACCACACGTTTTAACGGAAGCTCAAAAAAGCGCGTGGTGCAAAAAAATTTTTAAAAAATTCAACCAAGGTCGAGCAAAATCTTTAAAGATGATTAGTGAAACCTACGAAAGTGAAACGCGAACAAAGCTCCGGCAAGAAAATAGTGCCTTTTTTTCGGACTTTCGGTCGTCTTACTACGACGTTAGAGGATCCTCCCGCAGTCAATACTGAATAATATACAACCATTTGTTTGCCATCTGTGATCCAAAAAGTGCGTAAGAAACGACCAAGAGGACGGATCACTCTGCATCAAGACAATGCACCATTATACAACACATCTCACACATCAGAGTTTTTAGCGGCTTCATAACGGAACATAAAAGACAATGCGTGGATGGAAATTTAACCTGGAAGCGACTGTGGAAGCCTACGAAAACTTCATATTTGAGGTCGTTGAAGAACAGTGGACCCAATGCTTTGATGTTTTGAGAACTGGTTCCACCGAATGCAGCAAAGAAATTGGTTTAAATAATTGACTTTTTCTGTATCATCCGCAAAATATTTAAAGTAACGTGCGTAAATTTATTAAGTAAAATAGGAAATATTAAAAGCAAATGTTATGTAATACTTACCTAGGAAACAAAGTAAGTGATTAATATTATTAAATTGACTAAATTTAGCAAAGTTAAGTTTTTCAAAATCTATAAAATTTAAAAGTATAGAAGAAAAATAAGCGATAAATGGTGACAGCCGTCCCTAGTTTTAAAAAGAGCATTGGTCTAGAAAAGTACAGGGGATTTATGTGCATTGGATACTCTACTAATATAAAAAAAAGTAAATAGAATGCCTTTCCACACAATGTTCGTATTCTATATACGTATTTCAACAACTAAGCCGTCAATATCAGTAGATAATTAGTCAGTGTCGCATTTAGATCCGCGATAAACTCGCATAGAATGATTCCGAACCAACTTTGACCGCCGAACACCAAACACACACAGTATGTGTTTGGCGTGTTGTCAGGCACGACTTTCCCCGCTAACAACCAAACACACGTGTCTTTGTTTGTCAGCGAGAAAAGTTGTACGGAATTATTCCGTGCGATTTTTACACGAATCCAGATGCGATACTAGGATTATTTGCCCACGAAGACAAATTAGTTGTCGAAATACGTATACAGATTATGAACATTGACGTCTTGTGTTACTTACTTACATTTTTAATTAATTCAATTAATCACAACCTCCATTAAAATTTATTACTTATTGTTATATGTAACTTAGTACTCTTAATATTATATGGAAATTTAATATTACGTGTTTTTCAGTTATTAAGTGGATATAATTATGGGAATTGATAGACGAATTTAGAAACAAAAAAAACAAAATGGACATTTGAAATATACACACACTCACGTATATGTATATGTACATATACATATACATACACATATACATATATATATATATATATATATATATATAAAACTAAAGATTTGGACAGTAACGAAAAACAAGTAAATATTCTAGAAACATAATTGGTGGTCAAAATATATATATGTTGATAGAGTTTTATAATTTGTGTGCAATATAAAAAAATATAATGTCAAAATTATACAATTTCAAATTCATGTTTTAACCTAAAACAAATTATTAAATAAATTTTACCTGATTTTCAACAGATGACAATAATTGTAAATTAAAATTTATTAAACGAATAGGTAGTTACTTTACCACTGTATTTCACATATTCTATAATGTTTGCAAATTCTCTGACGCCGTAGTTTACAAACGTAATTTTCTAAAATGAGAAACTCTAACTAATTGATGTTCTGCAATATAAAATGTAAATTTTCGAAGTTAAAATCGCTAAGAACGTCAAAAATTAGTATTCGTCTCATAACTTACATAATATTAATTTGCGTTTTTAGTTTTACCTAAGAAATGGATACAACGAACTGCAATATCTCTTATGTAGCATCGAAAATTCGTCTACGCCGACAAGTATGTATATAGGTTTAAACTAAACGAACACCGCAATTTTATTTTAAAGATTTTGTGTCAATGTTTCTTTTTTTGATTTGTTTCTATTCCTTTCTTGACTTTTTAGAAATAAAATATTCAAAAAGCTTAAGATTTCTTACACATTTGTATATTAAGAGATGTTTCTTTTCTTACATCTTCTGCTTGTATTGTCTTAGTACTATGTTAACTTTAGTCACTTACCTAATTGAGAAAGTACTTGTTTGTTACATTACCAAGTCGTACAATAAATTGTGAATTTTCAAGCTTTTCATTAGGACTATATATATGCTTCTAGTGTTTAAATATGAGTACGATAACAAAAATTTATTATTTCACTAGAATAGGATTTGAAAGAGAAACAAAATAATAAAACAAGTGCAAAATAGTTTTAAATAACAGTTACTTTATTAATCAAATTATATCAAAAATAAGAAAATGTATCACAGTTTCGCTTGTAATACAATTTTCATCGTCTATATAAAATTACATTAATCTTAATAAGGCATCCACAGTTCTTCACAATTATTTTTGATTCAAATATTACATATTTTACACAAATCACAGGTACATCAACATACATTTATATCACATATATTTGGAAAAAACAAAGTTTTTTCTCTGTCTTGTTTATATAAATTTACCTAATAATATTTAAAGCTTATAGAAAAAGAGATCAAAGCTCTTTCAAAGAATTAAAAAACAAACAATAATCAATCATTAAAAACAAGTGATCGTTTCAAACAATAGTATTTTAACTAAAAATAGATTACTAGCCTAATATATTTACTTATTAAAGCAATTGAGCAAGTCGTTTTTGAATTTTTTTCGTTTCGGTTATTTTTGAAAGACATCGTGAGAAACATACTTAGAAAACCGAAATGAATATTTACAAGTTTTTTGAGATTCCTCTTTGTGATAACGATCGAATTTCTTCACCATGGCCGCCAAACTTCTTCCGTTTTTTGAGCTACTTTTAATAAGCCTGTCGTCGAACAATCCATAGGAGAGTGTGCTTGGTGCGATGACGTTGAAGATGCTGGCGTTAGGGGCATGGAATAAACACCTTCAGGTGTGGGCGTACCTGGTGGAGTATACGGCGAAGACACTTGTATCATCAGCGGACTAACCTTGTCCATTTCATTCAAACGGTGTCCTAAATGGGTCATCAGCTTGGTCCCCAATCCAACATCGACACCGGGAATTGATGCTAGACATCTCGAGACTTCATTGGCGCAATGCGTGTATCCTGCACGAAAACGATCGGCGTCAATGACTGGATTGGCGGATAATCTCTGCTGTCTCCGTAATTTGTGCAAGTGGCGAACAGTCAATTCCAAAATATCTGCTTTCTCTAATTTAGATACGTTTTCTCCTTCGCTTTGGAGAGCCGTCACCATGAGTTCTTTAAGTTCGTCCAAGCAACGATTTATTCTTGCTCTTCGTTTTCTTTCTAGCATCGGTTTCATCACCTTCCTGTATTGGTAGGTGCGTGAAATAGGTTGTGGTTCTTCAACAGAAGATAACATCTCGTATGAAGCCATTGATAATATTAAATAAAAAACTCGTTAAAAACACGTGGTTTAACACTGATTAAACACTCGACACGATACGTACTCTACGAGAAACGTTTGTAGAATGATATCGCAGTGGTAGGGACGGGCTTTTATAGGGAGTCTAGGTGCATGCCGCGTTTTAGATCGTGGGAATCGCAGAAGCTAACGCGTTCCCACAGTTGGCCACCTGTGACAGCGCGTGCAGCTGCCGTTCTCTTTCTCTCTCGAAGAACACATCTTTGTCGCACACTCGTGTAGTGATTCCGGACGGTCCTTCACCAAGCTCGTGCTTGGTTCGTGCGCAAATGCTTTCGGATTTCTATCCTTCTTGGCTGCATTATTGTTTCGCATTTACTTACTTTGTCGGTGTTCGTTCAACGAGCCTTAATCTAATAATGATCTTTTCATAGTTAACGCATTTCATAAAATGTTTTATACTAGTCGTGTTTAGTGTCTTTATAACACTTTACTTATCTGATGCCTCCGATGTATGGGCCTTCTATATGTACATGCTCACTCTGAAATGGTAAATAATTTACGCCGATCTTCGAAGATAACGATTTAATTGCAATTACTTACTTACATATTATCTTCAATCTCTTTTTTGCAGGCACAAGAATTTCGAAATAAGTACATAGAAGTACATATATCTGTCGGTTATAATTACCTATTTATGATAGGGAAGCTTAATGTTAATATTTGGAACCGTCCTAATTATTTTAGTGCGCATCGTTAGCGGGATGGGTACCAATTAAAAAATAAGGACAAATTTTAATGTCGGACAAAAATTACTGGAACACATGGGAAATTATGAATAGAAATATTACAACATATAGCTTAGACAAGAATTTCTTGAATTCTTTTCTGTTTAATAACTTATATATTTAATAAATTCTGACTTTTATATCTTCTTTATAATACTTTTAATGTGCAGATGTAAATGAAAATAAACGAGCTGCAAGTTAATATCACATTTATTAAGTTTTGATTCCTTGAAATATAGAACGAAAGGAACTACTACTTATACGTACCAAGTCGTAAAAAAAATGTTTGAATTCAGCAACTTTGAAATACATAATTCAAAATATTCTTCTTATAAGTTAATACACATGGTGTTAATAAGCCTTTTTGCTGTTAGAGCATCTTTGATATTGCATAGGTATCTTTGTGTTGTCATTAATTTTCCATTCATGAATTAATTATTAATTGTAAATTATGAACCTATTCTATTTTATCGTATACAAACGATTTCAGGCATACATTCAAATGATGCAAAGATATGCAATTAAGTAACGCATACGTTATAAATAAGATTCTATATTTCTTTGCATTTATGTTGTTAACACTTGTTCAACCTTTTGACTTGATCTTGCTAAAACAGCGAAATCAGATCTTAGTTATTAGCGTGACCTATTCAAAAAAAGTTTAAGCCATTCAGTCACTTTATTTATTTTGTTTATTAATCTCTCAATTACAAGAATGTTGAAGGTCTTTTGAATTATCTACTTCACCAGTTTCAGTTCTGTATTATCTATTTATAAGCAAAAAGTTCTACATATATAGACTTGTATTTTTGATCACTGAAGGTTGATATATAATCCCTTGCCACATTAATTTTCGTATTCTGTATACGTCTTTCGACAACTAAGTTGTCATCATCAGCAGGTAATTAAACAGTGTCGCGCCTGAAAAAGTACGGTAAAAATACCGTAAAAATACTTTTGAAGCAAATCAATACAGTTAAAAATTTTCATTTTCGAGAAGTAAAGGGAAAACTCTTAAATTATGAATCATATTCTTTATTTTTTTAAATCTGTTGTGTTAAGTGTTCCAGATCAAATAGAATCAATAGGATTTAAAATGAAATTAAGGAATGTGCATAAACGTTGCACTGAAAACTCATCTTTCAGGTTACTAATAATATTCTAAAAACGCAGACGTAATAACAATTAAATTAGAAATGTCCTTTGCAATTCATGTTAGAAAGGCTAGAGTTTAATACCAATCGAAATATATAGACTTATTCTGCAAAACTATTCTCGTCTCGTATATCTTTTATAAGGAATTTTCAAGCTGTTAGTGTAATAATCTATACATTTTTCTTGTTTAACTTACAAAACAAGATTTATCAACATTAATGAAACTCCGATAGGTTTAAAGATGATAGTCTGATAAAATATCTAATCTATGGAATATTTAGGAACTATGTAGGCCAAAAAGAGATTACCTGATAGATAAAAAACTATTGCCTAAAGGAGATTGTTCATTTGCCTGCTCTGTAACAATAATTTGTTTTGCTATATATTGTTTATTTTCCTGTTCTTATTTTTAGTTATTGAACTGATGGTCTTACACATATTCTAATAATAAAATTTGTGCATTTAATCCGGCCATTTTTTTGCTAGTTGTTTGTTTATCACACCTGTGTTAATCGCTCCTAAATTATAGCAAATATAAAGAAGGAAATCCTCTGAGTAAACTAATACCAACAGCAATTGCTTCATGCGCAATTTTTTTTAATGCGCACTCATTTTTTACAATAGGTTTATAAATATTTAAGCACAGCCGAATCTGTGCCTTTATCAAATATACACAGATGCAAATTTGCACATATACATGCCTGTATAGGACCACACTTAATGTTATTGTTAGTCATTTATATTTGATAATCGCTTACATTAATAGTTTAATTATTGCTTGCAAACTTAAACATGTGCATGTAAATATAAGTGAATTACTTTGAATTGAATTAATCAAGGCAGGTTTTTTATGGAGGTGTTACACTAACACATATATTTGTACATATGTATATGAACGTATCAGGTATAATTGTCTCAAATACTTAAACGCTTATTCTAATGTTTTAACATTAACGTAGTATTATTCTTTGCAAGAACGGTTAAGAAACATTGCAAAGTACAAGTAAAAGACATTGTCTTCTCTAATATGTTTTTAATATTTCGGAAATGAATAGTTGCAAATTGGAGTCAGATCGTGACTAGAAGAAGGATGTTCTTCCTAGTTGCTTCTTAAGTAATTTACAAATTGTGCGCTTTAGAATTGTAGCACAAATTTTCACCATAATTGTAGGGATTTTTTTTCTCTTGTACAACAGATTTAAAATTCTTTAATGTTTTATATTTCTCAAGGTCACGAGCTGGTTGTTATATATATATATATACACCAATAAAATTTCCGCAACCCATGAAAAAATTTGATCAACACATCTCATTAAGCATCCACACTGGAACTGATCAACGTGGTGGTTAACCAATCAGATATCTTCTCGATCTCCAAATCTACATGCGAGATGTTAAAATATTCCTGTTTCTCTTGCAAGAATATTTTTTTTTGCTATATTTTATACTGTTAAAGGTTTTCCCCCTTTTGTGTTATTTACAGCGAAACCTTATATCAATCTTATTAGAGAAGGGATAGTCTACTACCATTCTTCGTTTAATATTCTTTCTATAAAAATTTTATATCACTTCTGTATCAAAGTTTTTAATTTTCATAAATTCAATTTGGGAAATTTAATAATTAATTAATAATAATTAAATAATTTAAATTAATTTAGGAACATTTGGAGTATTTATATCAATCGTTTTACATTAAAATATTAAAGATACTTAAAGCTGTCTAAAAAGAGTTTTAATTTTATGGCTAAGTATATTGCATAAGTAATCTCCTTGTGCACTATATTACATAAGTAACCTTCTTATGCACTATGATGAAATAAGGTCTTGTAAATCCAAAATATTTGCTTGTTGAAAGGGCTTGATCATTCGGAATTGTTCAGAAAATATTCACCATTTGTTTTATTTCCTTACATACATACAAGGACAGCTGTCATAACAATTAAATCACAATGTTAAATGTTCTGTGAGAATAGTACTTACCTATCTTTCCATGATAATCAAAGTACATAGTCTGTCGTTCTAAGAAAGTAGTACACGATAATAAGAAAGTGTTATTGACTTAAAAATAAAATTGCCTCTTCACTTTCATAAGACTACGAAATTTAAGAGTAAGAAACTGGAGCAAAAATCAAAAGACAAAGAAGGGAAGAAACAAGAAGCTATTAGCTTAATTACTTGTTCGATCCATCCCTCTTTTCATCTTCAACAAGATTGGGGCACGTAATAATTGACCTATATAAGAACCTCGGACCAATCACAGAAGTTTTAAATCCATTTTGTTTAGTTGAATATGAAAACTACTTATTCACATTAATTATCCTTTTATATATATTATGTCGCTTTCAGACAAAAACTTACGGAATAGAAAAAAGTTAAAGTATTATTAAAATTATTTCTTCACCTTCAAACTAGCATTTAACAGTATGAAATGAAAAATTGATTGTATTTAAAGCCCATTAAACCAGAATTTAAAAGTAATTAAAGAAAACTACTTTCAATTTACTCGGGTTTCACGTTGTTTCCTACTGCCATACATAATAATTATGTTGGGCGATTGTAAAAAGATACACAACTTCCTCATACATTTAACTTTATGGGTTATGTTTATCTTAAGCCAACCTAGGTCTTCCGTCTATTGTGAACAAGCACAAACTCTACTTTGAACACTTGTTCCTTTCGAAATCTTCTCTTTCGGTCGCCTTCTTTCCCTTTCAGATAATCGCACTATTCATATTATCCTGGTCAGTTTCAAATTTTCAAAAGAAATTTAAAAAATTAAGGTACATCCTAAGCCTTTACTAAAATTGATATTTGTAGATTATATCTCAGTAGTATGTCAGTAACATCAGTTGAAACTTATTGCCCAATGAAATTAATGAATTTAGCAATAATTCAGACTATTTAAAACATTTTCTTCAATTTTTCAACACTGATTAGCTCTTCTTACCGCACACTTTCAAATGGATATACAAACCAAAATTTAATGTTATATTTAATAATAAATATTAGAGAAACCAGAAAGCAACACCCGATTTTCAATTCAACCATAAAAATTTCGCTGACATTTACACCTTTTTTCGATGTATACAACATACTTAAAGGCTAGATGGAAGATTTAGCAAATTTTAAATAGTTACAAGTAGAAACAACAAATATGAGACCAACAAACTTTAAACATTTATTTTGGCATTTCCACATTTTTTAAAACAATTTTTTTTAGAACCAGACGTAAATGTTTCTTGTAATTTTTTTAACGTTATAACGTATGTATAAGAAGTACATATGTATACGGATATATATGGGAGAAGTATTTCATTCCATTCAATCACATAAATATTTAAAAATTTTAATACATGCGAAACGTCGTAAATAAATATTTGGTCGTTTATTTTATGAGATGATGTGTAAATATGTATTTTTTTTATCTCATGAATATATGCATGTGATTTTTTTCCTTAAAAGAAGATGAGAGATATATGTATGTACGTGTTGTACTAACGCACGTAAATACCAAAGACGTTACATACGAGAAAGTGACGGAACGAAAAGACAGAAAAAAACGAACAACAATAAAAGCGTGCAGGCTCATTGTTATGGGTGTTTAGCGTCAGACCGTCGTCGACCGTGAGAAACTCGGGTAAAATGCGATGGAATTCATATTGAGACCCACGAGTGCGACACATGCCACACTTCCTGGGGCAAACGCTTCAGTTGCTCGAGCCGCAGTTGTTGAGGTCACAGAGTTTGCAACGGAAGGCCGTTGGGCACGTGACTTTAACAATTGTTTTTATTGATTCCGTTCGTCAATTTGTTCGCTCTGTTTGTCACTGAAATGTGCGTATGTTATTATTAAGAATAGAAAGAAAAAGACAATGAAAGAATAACGATACATAAGGTGCGAAAAACACATTATCTCACGTTTTTTCATTTGTTGGCGAAAATATATCACGAAATAAAATTTATTGAACTATATTGCATAATGTGGCAATAAGTCTGCATGTACTATATTGTAAAATAAATGTCCAGTGCGATACAAAGGAATCAAAAGTTAAAAATTGAATCTATTTTTTCGGCGTTTATAACAAAGGTAGTTCATACAAGGAAGTATAAATGCTACTCCAAACAATTAAGGGATATCCTATATATCAATGATCATAGGTAGTGCCAGTTAATACAACACAAGTATTTTTTATAAACTAGTTTTAGACAAGAAGATGATTACACTTACGAGTAGAGGAATCGCCGCCGAAGTGTATAAAAGCGTGTTTCAACACGTTTCTGGGTCAGTATCCAAAACTTCACATCTGTAATTAGTATTGATGATTTGAAATTTTGTGTGGCGTCCGAAATGGAAACACCTCACGATCTGCCAAACGTAGAGGCTTGGAGCACTGTAGGATAATTGGAAAGTAAAAGAACACGACGAAGTGTTGCTGAAATGTTTGGAGTTATCCAATACGTAATTCCTAGATTTTGAAGTCGCTTTTTGTAAACTGGAGGTACTCGATGAAGACAAGGATAAAGTTGTCTAGCATTAACGATCCTAAGAAGTAATCAATACCAATTGCAAACTGGCATGTACAAATCATACTCTTAATGCAACCCAATTTCGAAGTAGCCACTGAAAGACTACTATCAACGCAAATGATGAATCGTTTGCATATTTCTTGAAGACTGTTGGTTTGCATTCCTCTTATTACAAAGCATTGAAAAGTCCATAGAATATGTACAAATGAACGTATCAATTCGGGTTATACTTTGATGACGAATCCAAATTCAGGTTTCTTCAGGATTCTCATTTAGTTGAAACCAATAAACGTAATAAGCCATGGTTTGTTTGGACAAGGGGTAAATACTGGACATAGTAGAGGTCCAGTATTTATAAAAATATTGTGAAAAAATTCTGCGATCCGCGTTTCTTTCGTGAGAGACGATTAATTTTTTTTTTGACATAATACTCATCATTATCGTCCATATCGAGCAGACATCGAGAACAACTGGAGTGGGTGAACATTATTGAGTGAGAATTGATTGGGCAGCTAATTCCTTTGATGGTGATCTATTGGGTTGGCAACTAAGTACTTTCGGTTTTTACTGATAGAGAGAGTTGCTTTATTTTTTGTATAACGTATGTTAGTGCTGTACTTTACCGTTTGTCGCGTGATACTAGTCACATTGACGTAACTTCAGAAGCAAGTAGTGCGTGATTTTTATTAAAGCTATTAGTTATGGATTAATTTTAAAGGGAGTGCAGAAACGAACATATTCGACATACTATTTTATTTCCGTAAAGGAAAGGAAGCTGCTGCGGCTCACAAAAAGATATGTGAAGTTTATGGTGCTCATTGCTTAACAGAGCGCACGTGTCAGAATTGGTATAAAAAATTCTGTTCTGGAGATTTTTCCCTAAAAAATGAGCAACGTTCTGATCGGCCTACTGAAGTTGATGATGACCAAATCAAAGTCATAATTGAAGAGGATCGTCATATAACTGTTCGAGAGGTTGCGGAGAGGCTACATGTATCGCACACAACAATTGAAAAACATTTAAAATGTCTTGGGCTAGTTAAGAAGCTTGATATTTGGGTACCTCACGAATTGAAAGAAATTCATTTAACACAAAGAATCAACTTTTGCGATATGCACCTTAAACGAAATGAAACCGACCCTTTCTTAAAAAGAATTTTCACTGGTGATGAAAAATGGGTCCTGTACAGTAACATAATTCGAAAACGATCATGGAGCAAACACGATAAACCAGCTCAAACCACATCGAAAGCTGAATTGCATCCAAAAAAGATCATGCTGTCAGTTTGGTGGGATTACAAAGGTGTTGTGTTTTTTCAGTTGCTTCCAAGGAACCAAACGATCAATTTTGATGTTTACTGTCAACAATTAATAAGACTGGATGAAGCAATCAAAGAAAAACGCCCAGAATTGTCAAATCGGAAAGGTGTAGTTTTCCACCAAGATAATGCAAGGCCTCACACATCTTTGGCAACTCGTGGGAAACTATTGGAGCTTGGCTGGAAAGTGATGCCATATCCCCCATACAGCCCTGATCTAGCACCATCTGATTACCATTTATTTCGAAGTTTGCAGAATCCTTTGAATGGTAAAACTTTCACAAATGACGATGACCTTCACTCGCACCTGGTTCACTTTTTTGCTGATAGGGACCAGAAATTTTATGAGCGCGGAATCATGCAGCTGAAAGAAAGATGGCAAAAACTCATTGAGCAAAATGGAAAATATATAATTGATTAAAAACTATTCTTTGTTTAAAAAAAAATGTTTTATTTTATACTACAAAACCGAAAGTACTTAGTTGCCAACCCAATAATAGAATAATTTTGTGATGTTTTGGGAAGAGTGTTGCACGAAATACACCAGCAAGATCGCTTCAAACAATACGCATTTTCGTTATGCAGGGATGAAAAATGAGTTCCTGAGAAATGTTCGACTTGCCGATCATGTCCATGTCCGTGACGATCATTGACATCTCTACTTCTTTGAATTATTACAATAAAACTTCTGAAAAGCATCTTTTCTATACTAAAAATGCAACACCTTATATTCTCTTAAGAGAATTTAATAAAACTTGTACAAACAAGTTAAAAGACAAATAGTATGTTAAGCTACCTGTTCGCAAATATACTGAAATTGAAAAATGATGCTAAAATTCGCTTATATTTTCAATTTTTTTTATTATAATTTTTATAAAGTATCCCTTAATTGTTTTGGGCAGTGTAGATTGATTAATACAAGCCTTTTATGGGATTCAATATGTGATTTTCATAACGAACAACGTTTTGCTGTTCATACTATCATCTCTTTCAAGATATGCAATTTGACTGATTTTCTTGTTTGTTATTTTTTTTAAACGTGTATCTTGGAATTGATGTATAACGTTAATCATAACAAATTGGTTTAAATTCCTCTAAGTGTTACTAAACATAAGAGCTGGAATATCAAAAACTCTTGTATTTAGTATTCCTATATTATTATAATTTTAACAATAAGCCAAATAAATGAGAGTAGAAGATTCGAAGATAAAGTAACAAATATGCGTTTTTGACAAAAATTATGTCCGTCCTCAATGATCTCTTTCTGTGAGTGATAATATGTGTATGGTATACATTTTCCCAATTTTACTTTTATCGATATTTTTTTACTCTTAACATAAGCAAAATAATATCTTAAATTTAGAATATGTGCTAATGTAGTGAAGTATATAATTTTTCGGGACTACCAATACCATTTTAATTAACATTACAATATATACAGGATGTTGATCTCACTGAAATTGGATTGTTTCTGACCTAAATTTTATGCAATTTGCGAAAAATGGCACCTAGCATATCACGTAGTTTTTCATAAGGTACTTTAATCTTGATCTGGCAGAAGCTTTGAGAGATTATACTTCACCAGATGTTTATGGCGAATACCATGCAAGTTGATTATAGATAACATCGCTGTACACAAATTACGGCTTTTGATTATTTGGGTATGAAGATATCTGACTGAGATTAAAAGTTTCGGTTGTATCAAGTTATCTAAATATATAATCTTGAAAAGTATATCAACACCTCATATTGACCCTAATGCAATAATTAGTAAGACGATAGTGAAGCTGATTTATAATTACTATCACAAAAAATTTGACAATTTAAATCACAAATTTTGACTATGCATTTTTAGAACAAGTCGTAGCGATATTAAACTAGAAAAAGAGCTCTCGTATGCTTCCTTTAAAAAAACACACCCGTAGTGGTGTGCATTGTGGGGACAATTTAAATAGCGCACCAGTTTGTTTATATTTTCAGCCTGATAACAAGAAGCTTCAAACAACTGTATTCTCTCTCGCCGTTTGGGCAATATTTAAAAAAAATTATATATTTACTTCATTCCACAAAATAGCGAAGAATTAGAGAACCCGAGGAACGAACTTTCACACTGCATTTTGGGCACTGTTTTCTACACCATATATAATTTTGTTAACTTAATTTTAATTCCGAAATTTAATATTATAAGTAAAAGTTTCGGTGATAGGCTTTTGTTTTTTTTAATTTAATATCAATTTAGAATGCTTTATAAATATGATGATGAACTTACTAAATTTTTATTTGTTATAGTCAAAATTATTCTATGAATTTAAAAGCCTAAGGTGATCTGATGATTTGGTGTAAAACTTTTTATGTCAACCATGTAAATAGATTGAATACAACATTAATAAAATACAATAATTGAAATTCAAGAAAAATTTTAAATCTAAAAACTAATTACATTTATACAAGGATATATATGTATACGTATCTATATACTACATTCATAAACTTGTATTGTCAGATTAGTTATCTTATAAATTAATTCGAAATTCTATTTAATTATTTATGAATATAAATATTGTTGAGTATTTTATGTATAGGAATATATCTACATCCTCAGTATGTAGATATGTATATAACAAATTAATAAATTTTTCATACTTTGAATAAACTTTGTTGAATAATATAATTTCCATCATTATTTATGACATCAATTAGTATATCCCATTTTTAGAAAATGCCATATCCCTAGAGGCGAAAAATGGAGCCAGTTTTTATCGGTTTTGAATTTTTTTCCCTGCAAAAAAATTTGTAAGAACAGAAATAAGTGATAGTCGGAGGGTGCTAGGTCTGGGGAGTGTGGTAGATGCGACAGAATTTCTCGGCCTAGCTCTGCGAGTTGCTGACGAGTATGTGGCCTGGCATTATCATGAAGCAATATTATGTCCTTTCTAGTGACCATCGCCGGCCTCTTTTCTTGTAGTGCTGTTTATTAAATAATCCAACTGCTGACAGTACCTCTCTGAACTTAACTTTTCTTTCGGTTTCAGCAGCTCAAAATATATTGGTTCTCGAATGTCCCACAATATACACAACATTCTCTTAACTGAGGCTCAACTTCGGTTTAGAGGAAGGTTTTCCGGATTCGCAATATGCCCATTTCCTTACGATGTTTTCATAGGTAACCCACTTTCTATCCCCAGTTATCTTCCGGTCCAAGAAACGTTCGATTTTGTTCCGTACAAGCAGAGATGTGCATATGATGACTCGACTATTCAAATTCTTCTCACGAATATTTCCACACCAATCCTAGTCTCCGAATATGGTCCAAAATGGTTTATCGAGCAGAATCAAGTCTTCCGCAATCTCTGATGTTGTCAAAAAAGAATTTTGCTCTACCGTGTTCTTGACAGTATGGTAAGATGGTTGCCTAAAGCGTGATTGATCAGAAAGCTCGGATTCACCTATTTGAAATTTTTCGAATCATCTTCTGCATGTTCTCCCAGAAACCGCACCTTCACCAAACACTTTCAATAAAATTCTACACGCTTCTGCAGCATTTCTTCCTTGTCGGAATTCGTACAAGATGCAGTGGCGTAAATGAACTGGATCAGTAGCAATGGGTGCACGATCGCACCTCACTTAATGCAAACATGAATAATCTTCGTTTTAGTTCATTTGCTAGGCCTGTATGTAGACATTAAGCGATAAAAGGAGAGAGCCAAATATGCGTCAACGAATATGTCCATTCTCTTGGTACACCTAATACAAGGAATAAAATCAAAGAAAACGATTATTCGTATATTATTCGTATTCGTATTATGTTATAAATTATGGACTTGCTCCGACTGCCAATATTTTGTTTACATGTTGTAAAGACCATCCTACATGAACTCGGCAGATATACTTTTATATAGCAGTAATTGTAGATATATACACAACAGAAACTGTAGTACTTATGTGGGCAGCAACCACAGCCCCGCGGGCCGCATCCGGAGCTATTTGCAACCCGCGTGACATAAATAAAATATGGAGACCAAAAACTAATTTATAGAATTATAAAAATGCTAAAAAATGCTTGATCAGACTATATAAAAAGTGTCGCGATATCTGATGGCAAATTATGTACGTTAATACTATAACAGAAAAATGTGTTGTCCTTGTTTTAGTAATTTCTCTCTCAATGTAATTTATAGATTCTTAGTCTTCGAAGAATTACTTCTGACTACTAATTTAAGATCGCCTCTGTTATTTTTCTTGTTTCCAATCAACAGTAGTTTAAAATTACTTAATACTGTCGTCGACAAAAATAGGTTGGTTAATAGAAAAGAAAAAGAATTCGACAAAAACAACATCGCATCGACAATAAAACAACTCACATCCTTAGCCCACGGCTACTAAATCAAGCCCATTCACATGCTCTCACATACGTGCACTCACAACAAACACGTTCGGATTAAATTAACATAGGGCCTTGTATTAAGAGAAATAACTTTTAATAATTATTGTTACCGAAAAAACGGTAATGAAAGAGAAGCAGAACAAGAAGGTATGTATAAAAAAAAAGAAGCGGTACCACGTTGGACGTGCTGGCGTCATCTTTGTCTTGTCTCACTTCCTGTACTGATGAAGGAGCGTTGTGGGAAAATAAACAGGTGTTTGGATGCTTGCGCGCGAGATTTTTTTTATACATCCTTGAATTTTAAGTTCAATTTCTTACTTATCAATTTCTTTCGGAACTGCGATGGCGGGGCAAGGTGATCTCAGATACGTACAGAATACCAAATGACAGTCCGATATAATTGAAGTGAAAATTTGTGTAGGTTGTAAGTCTACTGATTTCTTCTAGAATATTTAATTTTTTTATAGAGTATTTAATTTATAATTTTGTACTAAATATTTTATTTCATTCATCATCATATTCGAATAATAAAATGAATGAAACATATAAAATTTTATTACAATACGAGATAAAACAAATTCAGTTGTGTTTGAATATTCAGCATGTAGTTAAAATAACAATAAATCAATTTCTATTTCTTCTAGGCATCGTATAAATTATTTCAACAATGGTGAAGTAATATAAAGAATGATAATACAAACAAGTTGAATAGCTACTAATATAAGAAAAATTATGTAAGTTTCTATTTAATGGTAACATAAATGATACCAAATTATGATGCTAAAGGTGAAATGTAATGTTCTCGACTTGGGATCAAAGTATCAATTAAATATTCTGACACAATCTGCTATCGATAGCATGTCCCAAGTTGTCATTTATTCAACAAGTTTACGTTTGCGTTTGAAGTGTAGTTTATTTACACTAGCGATGGGAGGAGTAGGTAGCAATACCTTCCTTTCAATACGCCTAGTCAGTTTCAGTTCAGTTATCCGGTGTATGCGATCTAGAAAACAGTTTTTTATTGAAAGTGCAGCGCATGCGAACTATTGGGTTGGCAACTAAGTACTTTCGGTTTTTACTGTTAGAGAGCGTTGCTTTATTTTTTGTATAACGTATGTTAGTGCGGTACTTTACCGTTTGTTGCGTGATACTAGTCACATTGACGTAACTTCAGAAGCAAGTAGTGCGTGAGTTTTATTAAAGCTATTAGATGTGGGTTAATTTTAAATGGAATGCAGAAACGAACATTTTCGACATATTTTACTATTTTATTTTCGTAAAGGAAAGAAAGCTGCTGCGGCTCACAAAAAGATATGTGAAGTTTATGGTGCTAATTGCTTAACAGAGCGCACGTGTCAGAATTGATATAAAAAATTCCGTTCTGGAGATTTTTCCCTCAAAGATGAGCAACGTTCTGGTCGGCCTACTGAAGCTGATGATGACCAAATCAAAGTCATAATTGAAGAGGATCGTCATATAACTATTCCAGAGGTTGCGGAGAAGCTACATGTATCGCACACAACTGAAAAACATTTAAAATGTCTTGGGCTAGTTAAGAAGCTTGATATTTGGGTGTCTCACGAATTGAAAGAAATTCATTTAACACAAAGAATCAACTTTTGCGATATGCACCTTAGACGAAATGAAACCGACCTTTTCTTAAAAAGAATCATCACTGGTGATGAAAAATGGGTCCTGTACAGTAACATAGTTCGAAAACGATCATGGAGCAAACACGATAAACCAGCTCAAACCACATCGAAAGCTGAATTGCATCCAAAAAAGATCATACTGTCAGTTTGGTGGGATTACAAAGGTGTTGTGTTTTTTCAGTTGCTTCCAAGGAACCAAACGATCAATTCTGATGTTTACTGTCAACAATTAATAAGACTGGATGAAGCAATCAAAGAAAAACGGCCAGAATTGTCAAATCGGAAAGGTGTAGTTTTCCACCAAGATAATGCAAGGCCTCACACATCTTTGGCAACTCGTGGGAAACTATTGGAGCTTGGCTGGAAAGTGATGCCATATCCCTCATACAGCCCTGATCTAGCACCACCATCTGATTACCATTTATTTCGAAGTTTGCAGAATCCTTTGAATGGTAAAACTTTCACAAATGACGATGACCTTCACTCGCACCTGGTTCAGTTTTTTGCTGATAGGGACCAGAAATTTTATGAGCGTGGAATCATGCAGCTGAAAGAAAGATGGCAAAATGTCATTGAGCAAAATGGAAAATATATAATTGATTAAAAACTGTTCTTTGTTTAAAAAAAAATGTGTTTTATTTTATACTACAAAACCGAAAGTACTTAGTTGCCAACCTAATAGTTTGAAATAGCAGAAATAAAAATAAGAATCAAATGTAGTGTATCCATTATTTTATTATTTAAATACAGATGTATTCAAATAATAAAATAATAGATACAAAAGTAAATGCAGTCAATTATAAATAAAATAATAAATAGAGATGTATTAATGACAGTTTAATAAGTTAATAGTACACGAAGTCGAATCGAAATTATTAATATATTATCATGTAACAACTAAAATTAGCTTTAGAAAAAATTACCTCCAAATGAATCACTCCTTATTAGAAAAATCTATTTGGAATGAAATAAACCCATAAGTTACAGTATTTTATATTACAATTTCTAGGATGTAATTTACTATAATGCAATGCTTTACGGTAAATACATCTACTATGTATGTAAATATTTGCATCAAAACGATAAAATTGCTTGTGTGTTGTTAAAATTTTTCCTGTTTGTTTACTTACAAAAATGTAAACGACAAGCTAGATCTCTTGAAAACATACACGTGTTACATGGAACTGAAAACTAAGAATTTTAATTTAAAAAATAAATAACATCTGATTCTTTAAATATAATATACATACATCTTTCAAGCAAGTAAGTCTCCGGCGCAGTTTACATATAGCCTCAAAACATTAGAAAGCACGAGCACACCAACATCGTAATTTACAAATTTTTTCAACGATCTTTTTAGCCGGCCACCGTAATTTACACATCTTTTTCACAGTTATTTTTAACCACCTACAGCATCATAATGTATCAATAGTGAAACCTCTGACCATCGAAGGATTTTTCATTTCCTGCTTTTTATTACAAATGTAAGCACTTAATAAATATGTATGTTATATTAGAATGGTTGCAAGCATTAAACCAATATATTAAACACCGAAAATTTTTTTAATACGAATTTTAATCAGACACGCTGTATTCTTTACTAATATTAAATTTGAGCGAGCACGATGCTATAAAAAATGTGTGCATATGATGACATTATCTATCTGTTGGGATTATGCTTTGCGGTATTTGCTGTTTACTCTATGTAAAGTACGTGCATATATAAACTTTGGTGATTCCTAAGATTCTATATAAATATTTACAAAATATATTTGTGTATATGTATCTAATTATGTGTGTAGGTATGATTTTAACGGTTGATAATAGCGTTTCATAAATATTTACAGTTGCATTGAGTGTTTTTTAGGCTTAGTCTATTCCTGCAACATGATACGTGGTTATAGGTTATAGGATTCAGTTTTCAATCGCAAACATGAAGTAGAAATATTTTAGAAGAACGAAATTAGATACATAATAATAGAAACAAAATAAGTAACATACAGATTATCAATTTAGGTTGTCAATAATAAAAAAAAATAAGAAGTTTAGAGTATTAGTGGAACCAATGAAATTGAAATATATAAAAAGAATTAGAAGATTATCATTGCAATAACCATTCGATATTAAAAGTCGAAATTATGAGTCGCCACTCATAGTTCCATCTTTACATCGCATGCACATACATATGTATATGTTATAGAATCTGCTTAGAATTGAATAGAACCAAAAGAAATGGACTTTTCTTTATTGTAAGAATGCGCAAAAATATTTCTTCCTGGCCAAACGTTCTTTGAATATTATGCAAAACAAAAGCTATCATGTAGAAGTCTTGCCGCAGAAGACTTGCCGAAGAAGAATTTATCGTTTTTAAAAATCTGCTTTTACCTGAGCATTGGTTTTTATAATTGGCACTAATATTGCAGGTTGTTAATTACTAATATTGAATGATGAATTCGTTACGAACATTTAGGAATGAGCAAAGTCCTTTCGACTATCCAAAGCCAAGGCGTTGTCTGGGTAAGCTAGTGGAATTTTGCGACGCGAATGGAAAAAATTCAGCAGTCGATCCTAATCGAAACTGGTGTTCTAATCGATGATGAAACTGGTGTTATAATCCTCTATATGAAATGAAGTCAATGAAATAGCGTAGACCTAACGAGAAAACCAAGTTGTGTTAACCTGAGAAAAGAATTTTGGTAACATTTTCCTGGGGTTATGTAAAGAAATACTGATTGTTCATTTTAAATAAACATTACGATAAATGCCCAGTGTAATATTGTACATTTGTATAATTTCCGGAATACCATAAAGACAAGCGATCGAAAAGCACTGATAAAAATGTAAAAATTCTCAATTATAATGCACCTGTCTGCACAG
>JAVIWB010000461.1:0-15666 GCA_031893035.1 Dermolepida albohirtum | reverse complement strand
TTTTTAAATAGGGATATAAATTATTTTGTGTTAATAAATTCGCAGTATAGAATATTTATAATTTTTTTATATAATGGCTTGATGGATTTATTAGGTGAAATTTTAAATTTAGTATAAGTTATAAATTATAATATGAGGCTATGAGATTTTTACAATAAACTAGGATTAGATACCCTATTATTAAAAATGTAAATTTGTTATACTGGAGTAGTAGTAGTTATGTGCTTGAAATTTAAAGAATTTGGCGGTATTTTAGTCTATTCAGAGGAACCTGTCCTATAATTGATATTCCACGATTTATTTAACTTACTTTAGAGGTTTGTATACCGTCGTAGATGGAATGTTTTTAAAAGATTTGAATGTTCAAGATGTATATTATTATACAGAAAATCAGATCAAGGTACAGCGTATAGGTGAGGAGAGATGGGTTACAATAAATTTATTTAGATGGTTATAGTAATTAAAATTATTATATAAAGTGGATTTGAAGGTAATATGATTGAATTAAATTGTATGATTTTAGCTCTAAAATATGCACATATCGCCCGTCGCCCCCATCACAAGGTGGGGTAAGTCGTAACAAAGTAGGTGTACTGGAAAGTGTACCTGGTATGGCAAATTAGAGCTTGTTATAAAGTATTTTAGTTACATTAAAGGGATAGTTGTGTGAATCAATTTAGTTTGAAATTAAAGGTTTATTATATATTTATAAAAAAAGTATTTTTATTATTAGTATAGTTATAGAATATAGTTAATGAATTATAGTGTAGTAGTATAGAGATAGGGGATTGAAATATGGATTAATTACGGAAAAGAAGAATTGAGTTTTTGTACCTTGTGTATCAGGGTTTATTAAAAAAAAGCTAATAAATTAGAAGTCTCGAATTATAAAGAGCTAATATTATATATATATAACTGTGGCATAATTTTTTATAATATAATATTATATAACAAAATACAACTTATAAAATAATCATTTAAATTCTAAATCTAACACTTTATAAGTTATATAAAACTCTATAGGGTCTTCTCGTCTTTTAAATTCATTTAAGCTTTCTTACTTAAAAATAAAGTTCTATTTCAATTAAACCGAGACAGTTGTTCTCTCGTCCGACCATTCATACCAGCTTTCAATTAAAAAACTAATGATTATGCTACCTTTGCACGGTCAAATTACCGCGGCCATTCAACTCCTCATTGGGCAGGCCAGACTTTAAATTATGATCAAAAAGACATGTTTTTAATAAACAGGCGAAAAACATATTTGCCGAGTTCCTTAATTTAACCTTTATCTCCTAACTTATTTAAACATCAAACTATACTAATTCTATCATTATTACATATAATAATATATTAAATAATTTATTTTAATAAACAAACTAAATACCAATATAAATCTTATCAACTAAAAAGTTAATTATAACAAACTAAAGATAAAAATTTCCAATCCTACATACTTTCTAAACTAAAACTAATATTTTAAACATCTATTTTAAAGCTTATCCCTTAAAATATTGCCTAATTTAAACTTCATATTAACAATGTAACACAAAATATTAAATTAACTAAATTAAATTTATTTCTTAAAAAACTAGATATCTTAAAAAACGACTAACGTTTCATTTCTAATATTATATTATAAAAAATTATGCCACAGTTATATATATATAATATTAGCTCTTTATAATTCGAGACTTCTAATTTATTAGCTTTTTTTTAATAAACCCTGATACACAAGGTACAAAAACTCAATTCTTCTTTTCCGTAATTAATCCATATTTCAATCCCCTATCTCTATACTACTACACTATAATTCATTAACTATATTCTATAACTATACTAATAATAAAAATACTTTTTTTATAAATATATAATAAACCTTTAATTTCAAACTAAATTGATTCACACAACTATCCCTTTAATGTAACTAAAATACTTTATAACAAGCTCTAATTTGCCATACCAGGTACACTTTCCAGTACACCTACTTTGTTACGACTTACCCCACCTTGTGATGGGGGCGACGGGCGATATGTGCATATTTTAGAGCTAAAATCATACAATTTAATTCAATCATATTACCTTCAAATCCACTTTATATAATAATTTTAATTACTATAACCATCTAAATAAATTTATTGTAACCCATCTCTCCTCACCTATACGCTGTACCTTGATCTGATTTTCTGTATAATAATATACATCTTGAACATTCAAATCTTTTAAAAACATTCCATCTACGACGGTATACAAACCTCTAAAGTAAGTTAAATAAATCGTGGAATATCAATTATAGGACAGGTTCCTCTGAATAGACTAAAATACCGCCAAATTCTTTAAATTTCAAGCACATAACTACTACTACTCCAGTATAACAAATTTACATTTTTAATAATAGGGTATCTAATCCTAGTTTATTGTAAAAATCTCATAGCCTCATATTATAATTTATAACTTATACTAAATTTAAAATTTCACCTAATAAATCCATCAAGCCATTATATAAAAAAATTATATTAACTATCTACTGAACAAATTTAATCGCATTATCTGTGTAACCGCAACTGCTGGCACAAATTTGGTCAATACTATTCTAAATCCCTAATTCTTATTTTCATAAATATTTAATATTCTATACTGCGAATTTATTAACACAAAATAATTTATATCCCTATTTAAAAAATAATGCAACAACGATAAATCTTGCATGTAACCAGTTCAAAAATTAAAATTTCAAGCTAGAATAAAACTTTTATTATAAATCTATTAACATAAATTTTCAATATAATATATTAATTAACCTTAGTAAATTTATATTAAACCTAAATAAGCTCATAAATTAAAATCTCTTACCTTAAACTAAATATCCAACTTGTTAAATTGCCTAGCTCCGCTAGCTTAATAACCAAAATTATAACTAAATCTCCAATAGTGCCCTAAACTATCAACTACTAATCATAAAACTGGAAATTACCTATCTAGCCTTAAATTTATCAAATCAAACCTTTAAAACTAACTCAAAATTAAACCTAGATAAGCTCATAAATTAAAATCTCTTACCTTAAACTAAATATCCAACTTGTTAAATTACCTAGCTCCGCTAGCTTAATAACCAAAATTATAACTAAATCTCCGATAATGCCCTAAACTATCAACTACCAATCATAAAACTGGAAATTACCTATCTAACCTTAAATTTATCAAATCAAACCTTTAAAACTAACTCAAAATTAAACCTAGGTAAGCTCATAAATTAAAATCTCTTACCTTAAACTAAATATCCAACTTGTTAAATTGCCTAGCTCCGCTAGCTTAATAACCAAAATTATAACTAAATCTCCGATAATGCCCTAAACTATCAGCTACCAATCATAAAACTGGAAATTACCTATCTAGCCTTAAATCTGCCAAATCAAACCTTTAAAACTAACTCAAAATTAAACCTAGGTAAGCTCATAAATTAAAATCTCTTACCCTAAACTAAATATCCAACTTGTTAAATTGCCTAGCTCCGCTAGCTTAATAACCAAAATTATAACTAAATCTCCAATAGTACCCTAAACTATCAGCTACCAACCATAAAACTGGAAATTACCTATCTAGCCTTAAATCTGCCAAATCAAACCTTTAAAACTAACTCAAAATTAAACCTAGGTAAGCTCATAAATTAAAATCTCTTACCCTAAACTAAATATCCAACTTGTTAAATTGCCTAGCTCCGCTAGCTTAATAACCAAAATTATAACTAAATCTCCAATAGTGCCCTAAACTATCAACTACCAATCATAAAACTGGAAATTACCTGTCTAGCCTTAAATCTGCCAAATCAAACCTTTAAAACTAACTCAAAATTAAACCTAGGTAAGCTCATAAATTAAAATCTCTTACCCTAAACTAAATATCCAACTTGTTAAATTGCCTAGCTCCGCTAGCTTAATAACCAAAATTATAACTAAATCTCCAATAGTACCCTAAACTATCAGCTACCAACCATAAAACTGGAAATTACCTATCTAGCCTTAAATCTGCCAAATCAAACCTTTAAAACTAACTCAAAATTAAACCTAGGTAAGCTCATAAATTAAAATCTCTTACCCTAAACTAAATATCCAACTTGTTAAATTGCCTAGCTCCGCTAGCTTAATAACCAAAATTATAACTAAATCTCCAATAGTGCCCTAAACTATCAGCTACCAATCATAAAACTGAAAATTACCTATCTAGCCTTAAATCTGCCAAATCAAACCTTTAAAACTAACTCAAAATTAAACCTAGGTAAGCTCATAAATTAAAATCTCTTACCTTAAACTAAATATCCAACTTGTTAAATTGCCTAGCTCCGCTAGCTTAATAACCAAAATTATAACTAAATCTCCAATAGTGCCCTAAACTATCAACTACCAATCATAAAACTGGAAATTACCTGTCTAGCCTTAAATCTGCCAAATCAAACCTTTAAAACTAACTCAAAATTAAACCTAGGTAAGCTCATAAATTAAAATCTCTTACCCTAAACTAAATATCCAACTTGTTAAATTGCCTAGCTCCGCTAGCTTAATAACCAAAATTATAACTAAATCTCCAATAGTGCCCTAAACTATCAGCTACCAATCATAAAACTGGAAATTACCTATCTAACCTTAAATCTGTCAAGTCAAACCTTTAAAACTAACTCAAAATTAAACCTAGGTAAGCTCATAAATTAAAATCTCTTACCCTAAACTAAATATCCGACTTACTAAACTGCCTAGCTTCGCTAGCTTAATAACCAAAATTATAACTAAATCTCCAATAGTGCCCTAAACTATCAACTACCAATCATAAAACTGGAAATTACCTATCTAACCTTAAATCTGTCAAGTCAAACCTTTAAAACTAACTCAAAATTAAACCTAGGTAAGCTCATAAATTAAAATCTCCTACCCTAAACTAAATATCCGACTTACTAAACTGCCTAGCTTCGCTAGCTTAATAACCAAAATTATAACTAAATCTCCAATAGTGCCCTAAACTATCAGCTACCAATCATAAAACTGGAAATTACCTATCTAACCTTAAATCTGCCAAATCAAACCTTTAAAACTAACTCAAAATTAAACCTAGGTAAGCTCATAAATTAAAATCTCTTACCCTAAACTAAATATCCGACTTACTAAACTGCCTAGCTTCGCTAGCTTAATAACCAAAATTATAACTAAATCTCCAATAGCGCCCTAAACTATCAGCTACCAATCATAAAACTGGAAATTACCTATCTAACCTTAAATCTGCCAAATCAAACCTTTAAAACTAACTCAAAATTAAACCTAGGTAAGCTCATAAATTAAAATCTCTTACCCTAAACTAAATATCCGACTTACTAAACTGCCTAGCTTCGCTAGCTTAATAACCAAAATTATAACTAAATCTCCAATAGCGCCCTAAACTATCAGCTACCAATCATAAAACTGGAAATTACCTATCTAACCTTAAATCTGCCAAATCAAACCTTTAAAACTAACTCAAAATTAAACCTAGGTAAGCTCATAAATTAAAATCTCTTACCCTAAACTAAATATCCGACTTACTAAACTGCCTAGCTTCGCTAGCTTAATAACCAAAATTATAACTAAATCTCCAATAGCGCCCTAAACTATCAGCTACCAATCATAAAACTGGAAATTACCTATCTAACCTTAAATCTGCCAAATCAAACCTAATATTAAACTTAAATAAACCCTACAAACAAAATTTTACACCCAACATTAAACGCTTAATCAATTTTTACCTTGCCCCCCTCCACAAACTAAAATTATAACTAAATCTCTGATAGTGCCCTAAGCTATCAATTATCAGTTACAAACCCAGTGATTGCCCTCTAAACTAAAGTAAATTCCCTATAAAAAAAATTTTAATATAATTAAACCTTTAAATTTAAATGAAACAAAAGTATATTTATAATTCTCCCCTTTAAAATAAAACTTTTACTATAACTATAAAAACATAAATGAAATAGATATTTTTTAATTATTAAAATTAATCTATACTAATATTCCCGATAAATATATCAAAAATTTTAATAAAAATAAATGGAATAATTTGTTTAATTATTCAAGCTCATATTAATATATAAATATATAAAGATATTTTATAGATTTATTTATATATATTAAAACTATAGATTTTTCAATAATGAACTTATTATTAAAATTTTATATGAACTATAGAATTCTAATAATCAATTATTTTAAATACAATAATATAAGGGTTTTTTTTTTTTTTTTTTTTGTCTTAATGAATTTATTATTCGTAGTAACATTTATATTTTAACAATAAATATTTAATAGTTTTATAATTAAATTATTATTATTATATATTTACAACCTTTTCTCTGTAGTAAAATATTTATATATAACAGATGTTCTATTCAAATAATGATTTAGAAATAAGGTATAAAATAAATATACTTGTATATATAGAAATGGGATATATATTTCTACTTTTTTTTTTTTCTGTATAAACTCTTAGATATCCAGTGAATTTCTGTAGTTATAGTAAATCAGAAGCAATCTAGAGTTTTTCTAATTATATATGAATTTAATATATAGATCATATAATCTTTATATATATATATATAATATATACTTATAATTCTAAATTAATAAATGATTAACTTAATATATATATGTTATATATTCATTAAAAATATAGATTAAATGTATTAAACATTTATATTAACCCCCCCCTAAAAAAAGTTCTTCCTGGGGGTGAACACTTTGACCCTACGTTATACCCAACTTAGATCGAATTAGGCCTTTTTTTTTCAAAAAAACTGCATACACAGAATGTAAAAAAATGACCAAATTTGAGAAATTTCTTTGCCCCCCGACTAGGCTAGTTAACAACTTTCCGATGTACCTACCCCTCCACCAAAAAAGTTTTGTTTTTACCCCCCCCCAAAAGGGGGGTAAAAACCGACTTTTTTAAAACTTTTATCGGCAATTTTAGTGATCCCAAATTATCACAACTTTTGAAAAAAAACGACTAGTTCACCTCTTTTAAGGTTAATTTTTGCGTTGGTCGCCTTGAATTAATTTTAGTAAGTATATACATTAAATCCTCAGGTTCATGCCCCTTTTATCCGTAAACCCCCTAAATCTAACCATAGCTTCAAATTTACCTTCTAATTTCAAAATTCACTTTTTATTTATGCTTTTATAGCTATAATAAAAGTTTTAATGGAGTGTCTGATTAAAGAATTATTTTGATAGAGTAAAGAATGCGTTCATCCGCCTCCATTATAATTGATAGAATTAAACTACCCCTCTAAGCATCAAAAACCTATGTACTTCATATACTAAACTATAAACTAACTAAAAAGATAAGCTAATTAAGCTACTGGGCTCATACCCCATTTATAAAGGTTACAATCCTTTTCTTTTTGATTTACTATAAGATTATATTCATAATTTCATTAATACTGGGAACTTTCATTACAATTTCCTCATATTCTTGAATAGGAATATGATTAGGATTAGAAATCAACCTCCTCTCCATCATCCCTCTAATAAGTAGAACAGAAAATATAATAGCTTCTGAAGCTGCCCTAAAATATTTTATTGTTCAAGCTTTAGCTTCAACTCTGCTTTTATTCTCAATTATTACTCTATCCTTAAATTTTATATATAGCCCTATAAGGATATACTTCATATTAATCTTAAATACCTCTCTTCTAACAAAAATGGGAGCTGCCCCCTTTCATTTTTGATTCCCAGAAGTAATAGACGGCCTAAGCTGAAATATTTCCTTCATTATACTAACCTGACAAAAATTAGCCCCAATAGTAATCTTAACCTATTTTAACCAACCAACACAATACTTAATTCTAGTTATTATTGCCAGAATAATAATTAGCGGCATTATAGGAACTAACCAAACAAGCCTACGAAAAATTTTAGCTTACTCATCAATTAATCACATTGGCTGAATATTAAGAACCATCTTAATCATAGAAACCATTTGATTATTCTATTTTATTATCTATTCGATTATTACCGCAAATATTGTTCTAATTTTCAAAATATTAAATATTTTTCACCTAAAACAACTTTTTATCTCCATAAATTATAATCCCTTAATTAAATTTTTCTTTGTAATAAACTTTCTTTCCTTAGGAGGATTGCCCCCCTTCCTAGGATTCCTTCCTAAATGACTTACTATTCAAACCCTAATTCAAAACCAAATATTCACTCTTCCAATTTTAATAACGATTATAACCCTAATAACCCTATACTTCTACTTACGAATTACTTTCTCTACAGTTCTTATTAGTGCAAATGAAATTATGCAATACAACCATCCCCCAATTAAAACTACCTGAATTTTAATTTTCAATTTCTTAGGCCTTATCGGCCTAATTTTCACAACAATTACATTCAACTTTCTTTAACTAATCCCCCAAGGATTTAAGTTAAAACTCAAACTTGGAACCTTCAAAGTTCCCAATAAAGAATTGCTCTTTAAGCCTTAGGGGCACCCCTCTATTAAATTTGCAATTTAATGTTCTAACTAAACTATAAGGCTAATAGTGAAGGAAAATGGATTTCGTATGTAAATTTACAGTTTACCGCCTAATCTCGGCCACTTCACTGAATAAATGATTATTTTCAACAAATCACAAAGATATTGGAACCCTTTACTTTCTATTTGGAAGTTGGGCTGGAATAGTGGGCACCTCCCTCAGATTATTAATTCGTGCTGAATTAGGCAACCCAGGAACTTTAATTGGAGATGACCAAATTTATAATGTCATCGTTACTGCTCATGCTTTTGTAATAATTTTCTTCATAGTAATGCCCATTATAATTGGAGGATTTGGTAACTGACTAGTTCCATTAATACTTGGAGCCCCCGATATAGCATTCCCTCGAATAAATAATATAAGATTCTGGCTACTACCGCCCTCTTTAACCCTACTACTAATAAGAAGATTAGTAGAAAGAGGAGCTGGCACAGGATGAACAGTTTACCCCCCTCTTTCTGCAAATATCGCCCATAGAGGGGCTTCAGTTGACCTCGCTATTTTCAGGCTTCATTTGGCCGGAATCTCATCTATTTTAGGTGCAGTTAATTTCATTACAACGGTTATCAATATACGTTCCACAGGAATAACATTTGATCGAATACCTCTATTTGTCTGATCGGTTGCCCTAACCGCTCTCCTACTACTTCTATCTCTTCCAGTATTAGCTGGAGCTATCACAATACTTCTCACTGATCGAAATATCAATACCTCCTTTTTTGACCCTGCAGGGGGTGGTGACCCTATTCTATATCAACATTTATTTTGATTTTTTGGACACCCAGAAGTTTACATTCTAATCTTACCAGGATTTGGTGTAATTTCCCACATTATCAGGCAAGAAAGAAACAAAAAAGAAACATTTGGAACTTTAGGAATAATCTACGCTATAATAGCAATTGGACTATTAGGATTTATTGTATGAGCCCATCATATATTTACAGTTGGGATAGACGTTGACACTCGAGCCTATTTTACATCAGCTACAATAATTATTGCAGTTCCTACAGGAATTAAAATTTTCAGATGATTGGCCACTCTACATGGAACTCAATTAAACTACTCACCTTCTTTACTCTGAGCCCTAGGATTCGTATTTTTATTCACAGTAGGAGGACTAACTGGAGTAGTCCTCGCTAATTCATCTATTGACATCATTCTCCATGATACTTACTATGTAGTAGCCCATTTTCATTATGTATTATCCATAGGGGCCGTATTCGCCATTATAGCTGGATTTGTACATTGATTCCCCCTTTTTACAGGAATTAATCTTAACCATAAACTATTAAAAATCCAATTTTTAACCATATTTATTGGTGTAAATATAACCTTTTTTCCACAACACTTTTTAGGACTTAGAGGAATACCACGACGATATTCTGATTATCCTGATGCTTATATAAGATGAAACGTAGTATCTTCTATCGGATCCTTAATTTCTCTAGTAAGAATCATCATACTTTTATTCACTATCTGAGACAGATTTATTTCTATACGAAAAAGCCTTTCACCTTTAAGAATAACATCTGCGATTGAATGATTTCAACTAATGCCCCCTGCTGAACATAGGTACTCTGAATTACCCATATTAACTAACTAATTTCTAATATGGCAGATTAGTGCAGTGGGTTTAAGCTCCAAATATAAAGTTTACACTTTTTTTAGAAATAGCTACCTGACATTCCACCCTCCTTCAAGATAGAGCTTCCCCATTGATAGAACAACTTACATTCTTTCATAATCACGCCCTACTCATTCTCCTCATAATTACAGCCCTAGTAGGCTACCTAATAAGAACCTTATTTTTTAACTCTTATAATTACCGTTTTCTTTTAGAGGGACAATTAATTGAAATCATTTGAACGATTCTACCCGCCATTACACTAATTTTTATTGCCCTACCATCCTTACGTTTACTTTATCTATTAGACGAAATTAATAACCCCCTAGTATCCATTAAAACAATTGGACATCAGTGATACTGATCATATGAATACAGAGACTTCGCTAATCTTGAATTTGATTCGTATATAATCCCTATCACTGAAATATCCCCCTCTAATTTTCGACTATTAGATGTAGATAATCGCACCATTTTACCTTACAATTCACAAATTCGTATAATAGTTACAGCTGCGGATGTAATTCACTCATGAACTATTCCTGCTTTAAGAGTAAAAATTGATGCAACCCCTGGTCGTCTCAACCAAATTAGATTCTTAATTAATCGAGCTGGATTATTCTTTGGCCAATGCTCAGAAATTTGCGGGGCAAACCACAGTTTTATGCCTATTACTGTAGAAAGAATTTCTCCAAACTATTTTATTAAATGAATATTTAAAATAACTAATTCATTAAATAACTAAAGCAAGTATTGGTCTCTTAAACCAACAATAGTAAATTAGCACTTACTTTTAATGGCCCCCCCCCCCCCTCTTTCTTCATTTCTGGAAAAACTTAGTTAATAGCATAACATTAGTTTGTCAAACTAAAATAATCTTCAAGATAGTTTTTAATCCCTCAAATAATACCATTAAATTGACTAACACTATTTATTAGCTTTATTTTAATTCTATTATTATTCAGATCAATAAATTACTTTTCTGTAACACATCCAACTAAATTCTACCAAATTAAAAAAACCTCTCAATCTATTAATTGAAAATGATAACAAACCTATTCTCTACATTTGACCCTACTACTTCTTTTAATTTATCACTAAACTGATTCAGCACTATACTAGGACTTTTGTTAATCCCCACCTCTTATTGATTAATCCCATCCCGTTATTCTTATATTTGAAATAAGATTTTATATATTCTTCATATAGAATTTAAAACCCTTATTGGAAACAAAAGATTTGGGATAACCTTAATTTTTATTTCCCTATTCTCAATAATTATATTTAATAATTTCCTAGGATTATTCCCGTATATTTTTACAAGAACAAGACACTTAGCTCTTACATTAACGTTAGCTCTTCCTTTATGATTAAGTTTCATAATTTATGGGTGAATCAACCATACTTTACACATATTAGCACACCTAGTTCCCCAAGGTACGCCACCCTTATTAATACCCTTTATAGTATTAATTGAAACTATTAGAAATAGGGTTTTTTTTCCCCCCCCTTTTTTTTTTTAAAAAATTTAAAAAAAAATTTTTTTTTAAATTTTTTAAATTTTTTAAAAAATTTTAAAAAAATTGGAAAAAAGGGGAAAAAAATTTTTTAACTTTTTTTTTTTAAATTTTTTTAAATTTTTTTTTTTTAAAAATTTTTTTGGAAAAAAAAAAAAAAATTTTTTTAAAAAAAAAAACCAAAAAATTTTTTTTTTTTTTAAAAAAAAAAATTTTTTGGGAAAATATTTTTTTAAAAAAATTTCCCCCCCTTTTTTTAAAATTTTTTTTAAAAAAAATTTTAAATTTTTTTTTAAAATTTCCCTTTTTAAAAAAAAATTTTTTAAAATTTAATTTTTTTCCCCCCCTTTTTTTTTTTTTCCCAAAATTTTTGGGAATTATTTTTTTTAAAAAAAAATTTTTTTTTTTTATTTTTTTTTTTAAAAAATTTTTTTAAAAAAAAAAAACCCCTTTTAAAACCCTTTTATTTTAAAAAATTAAAAAAACCCCTTTTTTGGGGGGAAAAAATTTAAAAAAAATTTTTTTTTAAAAAAATTTTTTTTTAAAAAATTTTTAAAAAAGGGGGAAAAATTTAAAAAAAAAAAATTTTTCCCGGGGGTTAAAAAGGGGTTTTTTTTTTTTTTGGGGGGGAAAGGGGGGGGGAAAAAAAATTTTTCTTTTTTTTAAAAAATTTAAAATTTAAAAAGGGGGGTTCCCTTTTAAAAAAAAGGGTTTTTTGGTAAAAAAAAAAAAAATTTTAAAAAATTTTTTAAAAAAAAAAATTTTTTTTTTTTTCTTTTTTTAAAAAAAATTAATGGGGGAAAATTTTAAAATTTTTTTTTTTTAAAAAAAAATTTGGGTTAAAAAACCTTTTTTCCAAAATTTTAAAAAAAAAAAAATATAAAATTTTTTTTTAAAAAAAAAAGGGGGGGGAAAAAAAAAAGGGGGTTTTTTTTTTTTTTTTTTAAAATTTTAAAAAAAAAAGGAAAAAAATTTTTTAAAAATTTTTTTAAAAAAAAGGGGGGGAAATTTTTTTTTTTTTTTAAAAGGGAAAAAAAAAAAATTTATTTTTAATTAAAAAAAAAAAAAAAATTTTTTTTTAATAAAAAAAAAAATTAAAAAAAATCCATTTAAAAAAAAAAAAATTTTTTTTAAAAAAATTTTTTAAAAAAGGGAAAAAAAAACCCTTTAAAAAAAAATTTTTTTTTAAAAAATTTTTTTTATTTTTTTTGGTTTTTTAAAAAATTTTTTTAAAATTTTAAAAAAATTTTTTTTTAAAAAAAAAATTTTGTTTTTCCCCGGAAACCCCCTTTTTTTTTTTTTTTTTTAAAAATTTTTTCTTGAAAGTCTCTAGTTTCCCTTCCCAAATAAATTAAAGTAATTAATTCCCCAAAAATTATCTTAAAATAAAAACTTATCCCCCTTAATAACTATTTTTATTCGAATTCTTTTCTCTAATTTCTTATGTAAAAAATTAAATACACCCCAAAAAAATGGAAAAAATTTTTTTTTTAATATTTAGGTTAAAGTTAATTTTAAAAAATAATTAAATTTTCTTAACAATCCCCCGGATTAATTAAAATAAAAGGGACCTCAAATTTAATAAAGAATTGTAAAAACTTTAGGGGTCCCTTTTTAAAATTTGCATTTATTTTAATAAAATATAACCTAGGGTAAAGGGAAAAAGGTGGTATTTAAATTTTTTTCATTAATTGGCCATTCACTGAAAATTTATTTTAAAAATCAAAATTATTGGAACCTATTTTGGGAAGTTCTGAAATAATGTTGGCTAAAAAAAACCCTAAATAAAATTGCATTATGGAGTTTATTTAAATTCAATGTTCTCCTTTTTTGTTTTTTCTGCTATAATGATTAAATTTGGGAAAGATTAATAATTGTGTTCCAAAATTAAATAATTTGATATAGATTTCAATAGTCAAAAAATTTTAATTTCATAATAAGAAGATTAGTAAAAACTGGGGGATGAATTTTCCCCCTTTTCGCAATTAAAAAAAAGGGGGTATTGCCCCGTTTTTTGGGCTTATTGCCGGGGATAATTATGCAAAAATTTATTAAATTTTTTTAACGGAAAACAAAAATAAACCTCTTTTTGCTTTTTGATTTTAAACTGTCTCCTCACTTTTTTTTTTCCCTATAAAAATATTTTAGAGAAATAAAAAATTTTTTTTATGGGGGGGTTCCCCTATTTAATAAATTTTTTTTGTTTTAAAACCCAAAGTTACTTTTAAGGCATTTGGGTAATTTGAATTATGGAAAAAAAAAAAAAACATTTGGAATTTAGAAAACTAGCATAAGAAATTTGGACATTAATTTATGACCATCTAATTTACATTGGGAAACTTGCATCAGCCATTTACATAGTCATAATTATGCCTTCCAAGAATTTCCCAAAATTTTGGGAAGGGATTTTGGAATGATTAAAAATCATTTTTCCTTGAGCCCGATTAAAAATTTTTTTACATAGGAAATCCATTCTCCTAATTAATTTATTACATATTAAATGAAATTTAAAAAGGGGTCCCTTTTTAAAGAATTTTTATTAGGCTTTGGCCAATTTTTTGGATTTGTACTTATTCCCTTACAGAATAAATTAAAATTAATTTTAAAATTGGTAACCAATTTATGTGAAATTAATTTTTTAAAATTGGGGAGTTGATGAAATTCACATTTGATTATAAAGCTTTAAGAGAAAGTAGATTTTAGGGTTATTTTAAGAAAATTTTTTTATTATATCTGAAGATTTATTTAAGATTTAAAGAAAAACCCTCAAAAATTTAAAAAAAGGTTAAAAGGGATTAATTTTAATTTAAAAAATTTTAAAAAATTAAAAATTTATTTTTAAAAAATTTAATTTAACTTTTTTAAAATGTTAAATTTAAACCCTCTTAATAGTAGTTCCTTATAAAATTTAAATATTTTAATACCCCCCTTTTCCAATTGAGAAAAATGTTACCTAATAAATTTATTTTTTTAATTTTTTTAGTTTTTAAGGGGGAAATTAAAAATCTTTAATTTGAACAAAAAGGTCAAAATTTCTTTTTTATTACCTTTTCAAATTAATCCCTTAAAATTTTTTAAAAAATTGGCATGTGATTAAAATTTGGGAAAACTTTTAAATTTTAATTTTTTTAATATTATTTTAAAATTCCCCTTTAAATTTTTATAAATGTAAATTTATACTTTTACCTTAATTCAAAAAATTTATAATAGTTAAGGGGTGAAATATTAATATTTTTTTTAAACTAAAATTAAATTTTTTTCAAAAAATTAAATTTTTTACGGTAATTTTCTTGGAATCTGAAATTTCAGATTTTTTATCCTTGTTAGAAAAATTCCATTTTATTAAAATTAAAAAAAAATTTAAATTTTATAAAAATATTGTTTTAGTTGTTTTAATTTTCCTTTTAAAGGCCCCTTTTTATTAAAAAGTTTAGGGGGTAACATTATTTTAAGAAAATAATTTAATTAGTTTAAAAAAAAATTTTTAAATTGATAAATTTTTATTCTTTTTAATTATTATTTTCAAAAAATTATTTTTTAAATAATTAAATTTTATAAAAAATTAATTGAAAATGATAACAAATTTTAATTGATATATCTTTTAATTATTAATGATTATTTTAATATAGAATTTTTTAGGGGTCTATTTTTATGTTTTTTTATTAAATCAGTTTATTATTTCAATAAATTTTAAAAATTTGAAAATTATATTAAATTTTTCCCAATTCTGAAATTTATTTTATTTTAAATTTGGTTTCCGTATATTTTTAAAACAACCATACTTTTTTTTTATATTAAGTTCATAATTTATATAAAAACTATACAATTAAAAAATTAAAAAAAACATTATTAAACCTTTAAAAATTTAATTATTTGATTATTTAAAAATTTCTTTATTATCCTTGAAATTAATTGAAACCTATTTTTTTAAAAAAAAGGGGGTTTTTAAAAATTTTTAAATAAAT
>JAVIWB010000460.1:0-15376 GCA_031893035.1 Dermolepida albohirtum | reverse complement strand
CTGCGATTTTAACCGACAGTTTGAATACAAGTGGGAAGGCGACACTCTTCTTGCAGCTCTGTTTAGTATTGCAAGCCCTATATCGGATGAATATATATGGGAGTTTGACACAACCAGATACCCGTGGATAATCCATCTTTGTGCACGGTCGAGTGAGCCTAAAAGTGAAATACGGTATGGACGCAACATGACTGAGATTACAAAGACCGTCGACGCTTCAAAAGTGGTTACAAAATTGTATGCCTTGGGGTACGGAGAGGGCGACAACCAATTGAATATTTGTAGCGTCAATAATGGGGTTCCGTACCTGATTGCGCCGACAATAAGCGCGTGGGGTGTTAAGGCCGCTACGCTGGTTGACCGAAGATTTGAATATCCTGAAACCCTCAAGGCGTATGCGGAAACTATGCTGGAAAAACTTATGGACCCCTATGTGACATACACAGCCTCAGCCGTTGATCTATATAAGGTTACCGGTCAGCGGTTTGACAAATTTGTCCCCGGCGATAACGTTCGCGTCGTGGATAAGTTAGATAATATCTGCTCCAACTTCCCGATAGTCAGCATAGAGAAGCCGGATATTACCGGCGATCCCGGTAATATTAAGGTTGTGATCGCAAACCGCGAACAGAGCCTTGCCGGTTCTATTGCTGAGTTGTTGGATCGCGCGCGAATCAATGATTTGTACGCGCAGGGAGCAACTAACCAAGTTATAGTTACATATGCGGATAATGCTGACCAAACACATCCGGCAACATTACCGCTGTATATACCCGACTCCCTTGCGAGAATCAATACAGCAGTGCTCAATTTTAGATTTGAACCATTCCGGGCATATGAGCAGGGCGTAGCGTCTGCGGCACAGGATACAGTAAGTACGACAACTGCGTCGCAGCAAACGCCAACAACAAGCAGCCAGGCGCAGCAAACTCCGTCAACGAGCAGCCAGGCGCAGCAAACGCCAACAACAAGCAGCCAGGCACAACAAACTCCGTCAACAAGCAGTCAGGCACAACAGAGCACGACCACTGAAAGCGGCGGCGGCGCAAGCCCCAGCACTCAAAATGGCGGCGGCAGCACCCCTACTGGCGGAGGTAGCAGTTGGTATAATTTCGGAAATTATTCGACGGGAGATGTTGTCACTAATATAGCCGGGCAAGGAAAAGAATGGCAACATGCCCATGTTATCGATACGAACCATAACCATACCGTCACTATCTCAGCCCACAGCCATACCGTTACGATACCGTCACATAGTCACACCGTTACGATACCGTCACATAGTCACACCGTTACGATACCGTCACACAGCCACACCGTCACGATACCGTCACACAGCCATACCGTTACGATACCGTCACACAGCCATACCGTTACGATACCGTCACACAGCCATACCGTTACGATACCAGCTCACGCACATCCGATGAAATACGGCATATATGAAGGGTTGATCGCGACGTCGGCAACGTTACGGGTTGACGGAGTGGACAAAGGCATTGTTGAGCCGAATACGGATATAGATATCGTTAACTTTTTGTCTGTTGACGGCGGAGGTAAGATAAAGCGTAATACATGGCACAGGGTAGAAATAATTCCTAACGACCAAACCCGTATATGTGCCGCTATTTTTCAACAGATATTCACGAATAGTAGAGGCGGCGGGGATTATTAACGTTTCGAACCAGTCAGGTATATCGGGCTGGTTTTTTAATAAAAAAAGAGAGGGTGCCATGAAAATACTTATCAATATGCGAAAAGATATAGCAGTAACCATACCGGAATCACAGGTAATTCAATTTTCCATAGCTCCTACGACGATTGAGAACGGCCCGGAAATGTTTTCAGTCGGGGCTTTTGGCATAAGCATGGGAGTCTATGAAACGGAGAAAATCGCAAAGGGCAAACTACAAAAAATAATAAAATTTATAGCCGATCCGGCAGAGACCGTGCTAGAGATGTAAGGATGTGATCATATGGCTAAAACAATGTATGACGCCGTACCAAACAGCCCCAAAACCACAACAACAAATTACATTTTGTCGACAGATACAGTGATAAATGTTGTTTCTGACGCAGGTATTCCAGATGCACCGAATTTATTAGTTTTAGATCCCGGCTCCGCAAATTCGGAAACCGTTAAATTGATTTCTAAAACCGGAACCTCCCTAACGGTTGAGCGCGGAGCCGACAATACAGCGGCAAAAGCTTGGAATGCGGGCACTATCATTTGCAGGAACTATACTCATTATGACCACCAGACGTTTAAGGAGAATATAGAAGAAGTGACCGAAACCGCCAGTTCGCTAAAGATTAATTTTGCGCAACTTAGTGCGCAAGTGGATAATATTGCGAACGTCGAACTGCCGAAAAAAGCAAATGTAAAAAGCCCAATTTTTGAAGATGACATTACTGTAAGAACTGCGAACAATTTTACAATAGGTACTGCGTTGGAAGTTAATGGGGCAAATCAAATTCGCAGTATGCAGTACGGCGTCAAGTATCAACCGCTGGAATTCGTTACCGACAAATTACGTTTTAGAGAGGCTTATTATGGCATATCCGATGTTGCACATGATATTTGGCACGCCGGAAACCTCCCCGTCGAAGCCGGCAATTGGACGCCGACATTATACGGTTCAGTAGTTGCGGGTGTTCATACCGATAGCGGCTATGGGCATTATTATAGATATGGCGTATTAATTGTATGTGCATTCCAAATCGGGATAGGTGCAATCACAACTGAAATGATTGGCGAAATCAGGCTCGGTGGGCTACCATTTATTACAAAATCTGATTTTAATTATGGGGGTGCGAGTTTATCATTTACCAATGCGTTTGCGCAAGATAATGCGCGACCATTAATCTCCCTAATGATTAATGCAGGGGTAAATTACGCGAGACTAATGGCACACGGAAAAGGGTACAATTCGAATCCTGTACAAGCATCAGAAGGTGTAAATCAAGCGATTGGAATCGGCGGCACTATAGTGTACAGTATGTAAAATGACGAGGAGCGATAACAAATGGAAATTAAATATGAAATTATTTACGACAGCGGTACTTCGGATTATTGCTTCAGTATCCGTAAGCAAAAATACATAGAAATCGACGGAACGAGGCAGGATATCGGCCAGCCGGAACGCCTTGCGGTAATGCCTGGTGATTTCGATCAAGTCGAAGCTTTTGCCCCCGAATTGTTGCCGATAATGCGGGGATTTTGGACACCAGAAGTCATTGCCACGCACATGGAAAAGGTTAAGGCCGCTGAGGCTATGTCTATGGCGCAAGGCGAGGCACAATAGAATTCTATTGTGACCTGTTTGCAAAAATATCCTCAGCCTGCTCAGCCGTAATCTTGCCCATTTTTACGGCGTTTTGCACCATTTCCGAAGTCCAGACGCCGGAAGTGTACCATTCCTTGATTTTCGTATGCCAATCCATCATAACACCCCCGCCATCATTCCGACGTAATAAGTTAACGCTTCGACTTCTCTTAGTGTTGGCTCGGGCTGTGGTTTTGGCAATGCGTCGATTTCGGCTTGTATTTCATCCGGCGTTTTCTCGTGGATTTTGCCGTCTGTGTATTTATATTGCGCTATGCCGTTTTGGTCAAATAACGATTTTTCAAAATACTGCGATTGCGCGTGCGCGTACCTGTCGCCGTAGCCTTCGTCAATCAGAACACTTGACTCGCTAGGTTCACCGAAAACGCTCGAAAATATTTTTGTAACGTCTTTCTGATTATCGGTTTCAATAAACACTTTGATTTTTGGCGTTTCTATAGGCATTTCAATTTTATCTGCGTCCATAATTACCTCCTGTTTAATAGATTTCGGCATCCAAAATAATAGTATTACTCGGATCTATGTCGCCTCTGAATTCATATATACTTCCAACTGAAAGATCAGAGGCTTCAGCTATTATAAGATTATTGTCTGTGCTGACATTGTATACAGAAGCCACGTGTCCAGATGAGGCGTTATATAATATGCTTGTACCAACTAATTTTGCCGTTGGAAAAATTCGCATCCACGGCACCGGAAACGTGCTAATTGCTTTTGTGCTACTGATTGCAACCAAAAACGCGAATCGTGGATAATAAGTTTTGAGCATGTTTAAATTACGACAATACCGCTGGCACAACGCCAATTCCTCCGCATATAATCGTGGGACAAACGGAGTGGCCTTGTCGCCGATTTCGAGTTTAACCTGTGCTATATGATAAGTTCTGTCTGCATAACCTTCACGAAAAAACAGAAGGTCTACGTTGTCTCTTGTCGCTGGCATAGTGAAAGTATGCGTGTACTTTTGCCAATTGCTTGAAAGCATGATGTCTTCATACAACACTGAACCACTGACTGCGAATATGGCGGTTGTAGTTGCGACGTTATTAGTACTTCTGGCATAGTAGCTTAATGTCATCTGCCTACTGTTGTTTAAAATAATAGTGTCCAATGATTGGTGCAGCTGACCGAGAATATTTGGGCTACGCTTAAATTCAAGGTAATAAGTTGCATCAAACGGTTCTGTGCCGTCTGTAGGTATACGATTTATATCGACTGCTACACCTAAGCTTGCGCAACGCCAACGGTCAGCATGAAATTCAGCGACAAGATTGGTAAAATTTGTTCCCCGCTGCCAGATATCAAAATTGCCGTTTATGATGAAATTTCTCGACACCTTATTATCCACTTGCGCACTAAGTTGCGCAAAATTAATCTTTAGCGTAGCGGAGGATACGGTAATTGTTGGATTAATATCGTTTAAGACAGTCTTAGGACGGTCTTTTTATTTTGTCAAAAAGCCAACGCAAAGTAATTTGCCGAGGCTTTTTTATATTAAAAAAAGGAGAGATGTAACATGAGTAACAAATGCTGTAAACCTATCATTATTAATTGCTGTGACTGTAATTCAAACGGTGAGGATTACGAAGGCGGGCAAGGCTGGTCACCGGTATTAGCTGTCGTGGAGGACGGCGAACGCAGAGTGTTCCAGGTTACGGACTGGATCGGAGGCAGCGGAGAGAAACCGCCGACAGGTGTGTATCTGGGCGCGGAAGGTTTCGTGGAGAATATCGAGGGCGCGGTGGATGTTCGCGGCGCGGATGGGCCACAGGGGCCGGCCGGCAGCGCAGGCTTGGATATGGAGTTGATTTTCGACGGGGACGCAAATACTAAGGGAAATAGTTACACAGTAAGTAAATCAATAGCGAATTTTAAGTCACTTTTATTTGTTGGAGATATGGATTTAGACGGGATTGGCATTAACACTGTAAAAAGCTCTTCATTGATGCCGACCGAAATTCTCACACCTGCTATGGAATATGGCGGTAGACTTTTTGCGTATAATGTAGTTCTTGCCGATGGAGACTATGCGGGAGTGTCTATACAATTTATTAATGATACTGTTTTTACTGTCCATAATTGTTTCGCAAATCATCCAAGTGTTTCGAGAGTTGGCGTCACTAAAATATGGGGGGTATATTAGAAGCTTGCCAATTACCATAAGGCGTGGCTGAATGCTCTGGAGACGCGGGAGATACCGTATATGCCTGATTGGATGAAGTAATAACGAGCATTATAAACTCTTCAAGCACCTGGGGGAAACCTCCGGGTGCTTTTCTATTTTAGGAAAGAGGCGTGAAAGTATGGAAGAAAAATTATTTAAGGGGGGCGTTGCGCGAGTGACCGCTATCTTGACGTATTTGGGCGGGAATTTTACGCCTCTTATTTTTGTCATGGTGTTTTTTGAAATTCTGGATTACCTCACGGGGCTCATAGCCGCTAAGAAAAAAGGCGAGTTATCCAGCAAGGAGGCGTTTTGGGGATTCATTAAGAAAATAAGCTATTTCGTTCTTGTTGGTGTCGCGTTTTGTTTTGACTACATGATACTTGAGACCGGCAATATCGCGGGATTGAACTTCGAATGGCCAGCGATATTCGGCATATTGGCTATTGGTTATTTAACTTCCACAGAGGGAATTTCAATCCTTGAAAATCTTGCGGAGTTGGGCGTGAATGTGCCATTCCTCACGAGTGGCTTAAAGCTGTACAGGGAGAAAATATCGGACAATGCGCCTAAAAAATCAGCGAAAAAAGGAAAGGAGCGATAATATCATGTCATGTCAAATCATCAAAAAACTTTGCCCTGCCGGGCTCAAAAATAATCCTAATAAAAACCTGAAATCCATCAGCTACATAACCATACATTGCACCGGCAACTATGCAGCGACAGCCACGGCCAAAAGCCACGCAAATTACTTATACGGCGGTAGCGGTGGCGGCCAAACGAGCTGGCACTACAGCGTCGACAAGGACGCAATATATCAGAGCTTCGAGGATAACCAAGCCTGCTGGCACGCCGGGGACGGTTCTGGCGACGGGAATATGGCGAGCGTCGGCATTGAGATATGCGTTAACGATCGCGCCGGGTTTCCTCAGGCGTGCGATAACGCTGCGTGGTTGACCGCAGAGCTGCTTAAAAAACATGGCATTAGTATTGACCGGGTGGTGCAGCATAATCGTTGGAGTGGCAAGAATTGCCCTGCTGAGATACGTTCCGGGGAGTGGGGTGTGACGTGGGATGGGTTTTTGGCGAAGGTGAGAAAATATTTAGCGCCGGCGGCGCCGGTTCCGGTATCGGAAAGCACCGTAAAATTTGATCTGTTCGGACAGAAGACCGTCGACATACCCGGCTTGATCATTAACGGCGTAACGCACGTACAGGCCCGGCCACTGCTTGAAGCAATGGATTTCGTAGTCGGCTGGGACGACAAGGCGAAAACTGTTACGGTCGGGGTTAAGACAGCGACACAGATTACAGCCGAGGAACGCGAGTTATTGCAGAAAATCGTATGGGCAGAAGCTCGTGGGGAAGACCTGAAAGGCCAGATTTTGGTTGTTAATGTGATCATGAACCGCGTTAAGAGCAAGGGATTCCCGGACACCATCTGCGACGTTATATTTCAGGAGAACCAGTTTCAGCCTACGCGCGATGGTTCGTTTGAGAAATCCGTACCGACCGAGCTTAATATTCAAGCCGTGGAACGCGCCTTGTGTGTAGATTATTCGCAGGGCGCGTTATATTTTCGGACAGTTTCCGGCGCTACTCCGGACTGCTGGCACGAGAAGAATTTGACGAAGCTGTTCGATCATGGCGGGCACCGGTTCTATGTGTAAGGGGTGATTCCTTGAACATTACGCCCAACAACATATACCTCGGGGATTGCCTTGAGCTTATGAACCATATCCCTGACGCGTCCGTAGATATGATTTTATGTGACCTGCCCTACGGCATAACGGATTGCGCGTGGGATAAGAAACTACCACCAGACGAAGTTTTTCGGACCTACAATCGCATTCATTATTAAGGACAACGGGGCAATTGTACTGACGGCAACGTGTAAGTTCGGTATAGAGCTTATTTGCGCGAATCGTAAGTATTTCAGGTACGACCTCATATGGGAAAAATCGATGAGCGTCGGCTTCGCCAATGCCAACAGGCAACCGCTACGAGTCCATGAGCTTATTCTAATTTTTTACAAAAAGCAGCCCGTGTATAACCCACAAGGGTTAGTTGAGATTGAGAATCCGAAAATACAGCGTAAACCGCACGTAAAGAAATCTGTTTACCACGATGACACGCTGGATAAACCGTTTGTCCAGAGGTATACAAACTATCCCAAATCAGTATTACGGTTCTCTAACGGAAATAACGGTAACGTCCACCCTACCCAAAAGCCGCTGGCTATGTTTGAGTATCTTGTCAAGACGTACACGAACCCCGGCGATTTGGTGCTTGATAACTGTATCGGCTCCGGTACGACGGCCTTGGCTTGCGTCAACACTGGGCGGCGGTATATCGGCATGGAGTCAGACCCGAATTATTATGAGATTGCTTGTGGCAGGGTAGCTGCAGCGCTTCCCGGGAAGCGGAAAAATCATCATGCGTGTAGCTTCCAATTCCCCGGGCGGCGAGCGAAAATATAATCACAATCCGGATTGAATCTTATACAAAGGATGATTATATATGCCAAAGGTACTGACAAATATGGATTTTGAGTTTGCCGATGAGATTTCGCCAGATGTTATAGCGCGGGCGCTGGACGTTGGGGAGGACTCCGCACGGGAGATGTACGACGGGACGATCGCGTTCAGGCACAAGGAGCTTGAGAGGTTGGCGAACTACCGGGGTATAGCGGTAGAAAAATTGAGGAAATGAAAATGAGCCGGGAGCGATTCCCGGCTTTTTTTTGATTGTGGGACATAAAACAAAGAGCCTTATAGTCAATGTCTAAACTATAAGGCTTGCTCCGTCCGTAATTAGTAGGAATTTATTGTGGGTTCTTGTTAGCTCTTTTTTCTTCTAAAAAAGCTATTATATTGATCGGCGGTATTCGTATCGGTGGGATTCCTGATTTCATAGTTATGCTTGCAATATGCTCACGTATGTACGGGAATATATGGGCAGACGAGTTGTTTTTCATAAAGACCTTGACGTCCATATTAGGATTTTCGCTTTCGGACTCGAATACCCCTACGTATGTAAAATCTAATTCCAATGTAACGCTTTCAGCTTCATCAAGACACTTTAATTTAGTTCTAAGCCTATTTTCATGAAGCCCATCGTCGTGTACAAAAATCTCACTGTCAAAGTCCAAAAAATTTTTTCCATTGTTATCGACATAGTGCGGGTAACGACGAAAACTCTCATCTATAAGAAAAACATCCACAAACCTTATACCGGGTTGTTTAGCCTTGTCCATTACGCGGCATCTCCCTCTAAGCAGGTAGAAACTAGAATGTTGTTGTAACAATTGATATCAACGGAAGATGATGTTATTAACTCGCTTAGCGACGGATGCTCATCCTCAACCGTTACAACATCATTTTTAGATTCAATAACCGTTTGTTCATATGTTATTTCATAACGAGGGGTCTGAGGCAGCTTGCTCAGAGGCTTGACAAGCGGCCCTGGATGAAAATCATCCATGACTTTACTATACTCATTTTGCAACTCTTCATAGGACATGGAGGAAAAATAATTGAGCATATCGTCGCGAAACCCTATGATTCCTTTTGACATAAAAAACACTCCTTCATATTTTTTTAACTGAGCCTCTAATAATGTTATGATTGGTGGCAACGCACATCAATGTAGCTCGTTTGTTTTTACTGTTTGAATAAGGGCTTAAGATTATTTCTACGCCCTTACTGTTTTTAAAATAATTTTCGAGTACAAAAACCTCAAACTCGTGAGAATTGTATTCAATCCGATTGTTATTAGCTATAAAATAACTATTGCCGCCGCTTTTTCCCCGGAATATATTTTCAATTTCTTTCAAAGCTGATTTAAATTCAATCTTCACGGCCTCATCGGTCAAGTCAAGAAGCTTACCCTCGTAACTAAGTATATCAGATTTCACAACATGTGTGAACTGCCCATCGGGGATACTGTCGAAAGGATTTGAGGCAGCAAAGGGTTTTCCAGCTTCGTCGTTAGAAAATTGAAAAAAATATATCCCTTTCCCCAATGACTCGGCGTCCATTATCTCCATTAATTCAAACTGTCGCATTTGAACAGCTTTCCTTGCGTTCTCCTCGTTCATCCCACGATACCCAATAGTTTTATATTCAGTCGCCATTATTATTTCCCCGAATCCATATAATCTATGCGGTGCCGCAAAAAATCATTATACATTTTGTATCGAAACTCAAGTGTCGAAAAATAAGCCTCGAAAAATTAGCTATTCGACAAGAAATATTGATATGATACCTTGTAAAATTTTACCTGTCAAGGAAAATCGAACGAGCTGTGACGAGCAATATCCCCCAAGCGCTCCCTCACTCTCCCCACTCCAGCAACCGCCAGCCTTTCCACTGGAGAGGGCCTCCTTGCTTTTCCCTTTTGCCTTGCTTGGTATACTTGATCTTCACTATACCGTCCCACGCCTGCCGCACAGTGCCGTCAAGCATATCTTCGTGCTCCCGCAGCCAATTTTTCAGGTTTCGACATCTGAATATCTGGCCGTCCGGTGATTGGATGACCCATTCTTTCGCGTGGATATTGGTTTCAAAACGGCCCGTGTGCGGCAGAAGAGGAATAGCTTTATGCGCCTTCTCGGACGCTTCATCATATACGCCTTGTGCGTGTAGTTGCCTCCTGAGCGCGGCAGAACACTCTGGCCGCCGACAAGTTTTAACTTTGTCAGTCGGATTGCTCCAAAATTCTTTGCCGCAAATAGTGCAGATTTTCAGATTTTCCCGGTTCTCGGCGTAGTCGTCAATGTCGTGCGGGCTACAATTTAGGGCACTGGCAAGTTTTTCGAGAGTTGACCAAAATGGTTTTTTATTAAAATTTTCTATATCATATATCGCGCGCCTGCTAACGCCGGATAATTCGGAAAGCTTTTGCATTGACAGGTCCGAGTTAACGCGGGCTTGTTGTAGCTTGCTAGTCATAGCGTTTCCACCAGTCCTTTTCTTTAGACATCATATTTTATTTAATTTCATCAACCCCGGTTTGCCGACCGGGGTTGATATATGTATATATGTTGACAAACCGTCTTAATTGATATAGCATAGATATGTAATTGTCACGACAAGCAGATGGGGCTTGTCAGGTGGGGAACCCCTCTGTCCCCAGTGTGGATTGAAATATTTTTGAAATCGCCGGCATTAACGGCAACGCCGAATAAATCGGCGAAAAAAAGACAGTTCGAGAAATCGGGCTGTTTTTTTGTTTTGTTTCCCCGTTCTCCCCGGCAGCTTATATGTTTTTCATAATACATTAAGATACTACTATCGAAATCGTATCTGTCAATATTGTCCGTTCCGCCAATTCCTTGCCGGACAAATCACCGTCCTTGGCGTAATCGAAATCCCTGATCGTCACGGCGCGATACCTGTGACAATACTGAATTAATGCTGGCGGTAATGTGCCTACCACGTTCTTGTTCTCAATCGTCTCCGGTGTCACGGAATCCATAACAACGGCGTCCGGATACAGCGTCCGCAAGTACCCGATAGTCCCCGCATGGCGGCTGGCGATAATCACCTTGTCGCAGGGCTCGATACTAGGAGCTGCGAAAACAGTTACTTGATTAACATCTAAATCCGCATCAATGATCTCTTGGGCTGTGCGATATACGGTATTGCGCGGTAATACGGGTGCATAATATACGCCAATACCGCGTTGGTGCATGATTGCGGGGCTGTCGGTCGCGATAGTGATATCCTGCCCGCTTTTGTTGCTGATGTCTTCCAGCGATTTGAAAGCCGGGAAGCCGTAAGCGGTTAAATTACAAGTGTTAATTAAGTTATTTAGTTTGTACATGGTTGTGTACCTCCTGTTTTTTTATTTCTACCTCATGCTCGTTATATCGGTCGCAGCCCGGTATATGCCAACCGGCACAATTTCCCTGCCGATATGCTTCGCATTCACCAAAATGCGCATGTACGCATTGCCAATAACTTCCGTCATCCATATTATCCTCCTTCTTCCCGCTGCCGATAGAGCAGCCTTGTATTATATCTTTAAATTATAGCGGATTAGCTATGAGACAAATCAAACAACATTATCAGGCAACCTTTGGTGCCAACTTTCTTGTCCTTGCCCGTTCAGGCGTTTCATCTCTTTGATTGCTTCCTTTTTGCTTGGGAAATATACCCGTCCTATTTCAGACTCCTCTATTGGTTCCCATAAGTCTCCACCGTAAACATTAGATTTGTTATGATGTACGGACAAATGATACTTCACTTCACCATCGGCATAGCAAATATCACAGATAATCCAGTGTCCGTCGAATACCCGTGCTTTACGCTCTCTGGTTCCGGATTTTACCTCAGACAGAATCTCTACGCTATAGAGTTTCTGTCCTTCGTTATATTTATTATTAATAGTCATGATTATCCTCCTTCTCCCCGGATTGGCCGCCGGGGTCGGCATGCTTGTTATTATTCAGATTACCATTCGCGAATTATTTCGTGTGTATAATTCGCCGTACCGTCTGGCAACACACTGATCAACGCGATTCGAACGTCATATTCGCCATCAAGCATTTCATGTTTGCTGATATAGGCGATACATTCCTCAAGCGTTCCGTTGCATAGATCGTCATTATACGAATTAGATTCATGCTGTACGCTATAGGTGGCACACTCCTCAGTTGTTTCAGCAAAAATTTCCTCCTGCATTTCTTCTTGTGATAAAATTCTCATTTTGACTCCTCCTTCAATTTATTTGATTATCGCCAGCACTGTAGGGTTCCAAAGAATTACCTCATCTTCATCATTCCCGTGCTCCAAGGGATTGTTGTCACCCAACAAATACTGAAAAGTCCCGCAATATCCGTTATTAATTTCAAGCGCCTTTTCGAGAGCCGGAAGTAGTTCTTCCTCATCGCCTAAACCTGTCCATAAGGTTTGAATACCGGTCGCGCAAACTCCACCGATATATTCCTCAGATGAACAACCCATCTCTTCATCCCATGCGAGTGATTCCTCAAGGTTGTCTTCTCCAACTTGGTATTCTGCATCGCGCGAGCAGATCGCGTAATTGTTATAACTCGTATTCATGATTATATCCATAATTTCTTTCGTTGTCATTTTTTTAGCCTCCCGGTTTTTTATTTGTGTTTCGCTGTTAAGACTATTATAATATAGGCGAACACATATATCAAGTCGGAATAATACCCAAAAATATAAGTGTGTACATATAGTTTTGTTGTGGAAAATGTATATTGATACACCTATATAGACGGGTTATAATATTTGCAAACAAAAAGAGAGGGTGGTTGTATGGCCGTAACGAAAGCCCAACAACGTGCAACGGCGAAGTACAAAAAAGAGAATTACGATCCGTTGCGAATAGAAGTAAAAAAGGGCAGAAGAGAGGATATAAGGGGCCACGCAGAAAGAATGGGCGAAAGTATTAACGGTTTCGTTAATCGGGCAATCGACGAGGCTATGCAGCGAGACACCGAAAAAGGCACACCATAATGCGGAAGTAGACTGCGTAGAATACAATAATTTGCATGAGGGGGAATACATGAGTGAATCACCAATATTCATTAGCGCACAATTAGATCGTTCTCGTATTTTCGAAAGCAGGAAAACACAATATCGGCAACCGATGAAGCCGCAACCAATGCGCCGTTATGATAATAGCCATTCTCAATACGGATTGCTCGATATGAGCGGCATCAAACTAAAATATAGACAAGGCGATGTCGTGTGGCTCAAGGAGGCATGGAGGCTCATTGACCAAACCGAGACCGATGGTATTTGGTCGGCGAATGTGCAGTACAAGGATAATACTATCGGCCCACGCCTGGATAATATTGAGCCCAGGAAGCGTATAACTTGGCGCTCATCTATCTATATGCCCCGCGAAGCGTCGCGGATATCGCTATGCATTACTGATATAAGACCAGAACGTTTGCAATACATAAGCGAGGCAGACGCGATGTCCACCGGTGTTTTGTTGAACGCTCGCGATATGAGATTGAAGGAGCCCTACCGAAATGCCTATAGAAGATTTTGGAACAAGTTATTCGCGAAATACGATGACGGCAAATACGCGTGGGAAATGAATCCGTGGGTATTTGTGTATGAATTGGAACTTATATGGTGGTGGGGTAAAAAAGGCACGCCATAATCGGCGTGCTTTTTGCGTATAATATCAAGCATTTATCATTTTCAAATTTAAAAATGTATGTTGTAATAAGCCAAAAGCAAAGCACTTTTCAAGGAAGGAGAACGATTGTAACAATGGAATATTTAACGCAAAGTTTAATATGTTTTATTATGATTTGGGCAAGCACAGTTTTATTCAGGAATTTGGATACTTATTATGAGAAAAAGGCGAGGCGTAAATATTTTAGCTCAATAATTTGCATTGCATTAATCCCTTGTGCAAGATTTTTGGTGCCACTTATTGCGGCAACAATTCTCTTTATTTTTGCTTTGCTTCCGTATGAAAAATCAATTCAAATATTGCATCGCATTGAATATGTGATTATGCATTACCAAGAAGTAGGGCGAAAACGAACCTGAACAAAAGGAGTGTTTTTATGGCAACAACTTATGCGTCATCAAGCAAGTGGTCTTTCGAGACCGCGCAAGATAAACCCTGTAAGGATTTCAATGTGCGTTATAACGGAATGCCTGTCGAAAACATAGAGCAAATAACATTTCATGATGGGCAGTTATTTGTTGGCTTTTTTCAAATCATTATTGATATCGTATTGCATATAAGCTATAATTATCTTATGTATTATAGGGCGCGATTTAAAGCTAGGGAGGCTAGAAAATGGAATTGAAACAAAATGAAAAGGGTACACTTGAAGTCCCTTTTACAAATCTGGTTATAACATGTGGGATGCCAAAACAAAAATAACAAATATTTTGGTTGATGGCAAGGAATTGGGACATGGATGCACCCAGGTAATGTTCAGACACGATACAACTGCTAAAGACGAGATCAAATTAACAACAGTTGTAAAACTTGTTCCAGCCGAATAAAAAGCCAAGAATTTAAAGCGGGAACTTGGGTTGTAAAAATCATTTAGATTTTTTGTCATTTTCAAAACACCATTCACAAGACCTGCAATGCCAAATACCCATTAATTCGAGAGGGATGCTTTTATGAAAAAATTTGACAAGAACGCTGTGGAGGGGATATTGTTAATAATGGTGGGTGTATCATTATTAATAGCAGGAATATCGTTATTGGCGGGAGCGTTTTGAGGAATTTCTGTATAAACGAAACAATCATACGGGAATCAAATCCGTTGAAATGAAAATATAATTGATATGTTCAAAAGTGCATGAGAAATCAAGGAGCCAGCGATTATTCGCTGGCTCTTATATTTTTCTTGTGATATTTTTATTTGTAATATATAATTCTGCCGGAAGGAGGTGAGGACTATGCGAAATAAAAGCGATGCCGCGCATGAATTAACTATGTTTTACCTACAAAACAAAGGCTTGAAAGGCAAAACTCCGGACGAGCTGTCAGAAACATATCTTGAATTGTATTTAAATTTCAAAGACAAATTGACAGATGAAGAACAAAAACACGAATGTAATTATCAGCTTTTCGATTGAATCGTTATTTCTCGCCCCATGCAATTGCCGTTGCTGGGGTTATTTTTATTTTATAATTGAGCAACAAAACTTTTTGGCCACTTGCTCTAAGACGTAATCCACGCAATACATGGATACACCATATTCCTTCATAGTATTAAAGATTTCATCTATTAATGGTTGCAATTCTTCGCGCGTTTTCATTTTATCACCACACTTTTTTATCGATTGATCTCAATAACATTATAACATATATTTATCGCTACTGAAAGTAAAAAACCGAAGAT